>JAACNH010002176.1:0-45072 GCA_019447015.1 Hymenochirus boettgeri
GCAGATAAAGGGCAATGTTACCTAAATGCAAAAGTTGTTTGAACTGCAGCTCCTTTGGAATCACATTCCCAATATGTCACCAAAATCAATAGCTCTAATGTCATTGGGATCTTATACAGGATGTCACTGTAGATAGGAATACAGGCAGCTATGTTCAACTATAACTCTCATAGTGCCTGGGTAGGTTTTGCAGAGATCACTGGGTAATAAACAGACAGTTAATGATGGAGGGAGTTGAATGGAAGGAGTTAAAGTTCTCTGACCTCTATTTTACTGGTAGAGGTCGGAACCAGCAAAGTAAGAACCTCCCATTAAAGGGTATGTCCACCCTTTATAAAAACTTTTCCCATATCATAGTTCTTGCTCCCCCAGCCCCAACCGCATTAGTATTATTCCATGAAAGTGCCCGATAGTTACTTACCTTACCTCTCTCCTCCACCGCACAATCCCGGTCCTCTGCTTTCATAGAACTGCAAGCAGGGGGCCGGACCAGCAGCCGCATCTGATTGGCTGAGAGGCAGCCAATCACGAACGCGGCTGCCGGTAGTGCAGAATAGCGAAGGAGAGAGGTAAGGTAAGTAAAGATCGGGGAATCTTTCTTGAAATAATACTAATGCGGTTGGGGCTGGGGGAGCAAGAACTATGATATGGGAAAGGGGTTTAACCCTAGGGGAGGGAGACCAAAACAGGAGGGGGAGGGAGGGCTCTTCTGCACATGGCAAAATTCTCCCGGAGGGTAGACAGGAGGCAGAGTCCTATACGGACTCTGCTATCCTCCTGGTGGCCACTTTTTTGGACTTGGGGGGGGGGAATTAAAGGAAAACTATTTGGATCTGGGTGTAAGGTAAGGATTTTACTACACTACAGAGTGGGGCCAGTAATGGGGGGGGATTATAGTTTTGGGGGTGAACATGCCCTTTAAACAAAGTAACAATCTATGCCTGCACCTCAGTTACATTCTATTGCACTGAGCATATTCCTACCAGAGCAAGTGTCTGCATGGAAATAGAAATCACTCTGTCTAATGATCATTCTATGGGACGTGGAAGGTTCTACGGAAGGTAATACCAATCTATCACATGACGAGGTTTGTAGGTAACTACAGCAGGTATGTGAACCTCCAAATGAATGGAATCTAAAATTCCCAAACATTCCACAACAGCAGGGTGCAGACCGGGGATGCTGGGAGTTGTAGTTGTATTTGCTCCCATATAGGTGGGAGGATTTTAATCCTTATTTTACAAGATGGTGTTAAATCCTGGACCAGTTAATGGGGTCTGATTGGTGGCCAGTAATGTGAGAGACAGATGGACAGATATCAATGGACTTTTCTTCCATAATGTCCAGATTGTAGATATTAATATAAAACCTTCTAGATAAATCTACAGAAATCATAGCACAAGGACAAGTTACACCAATACTGAATAAATGGGACCAGACTGAATTTGGATTCTAATGCGGAAAAGGAATTGGTGATTTGCAAGGGTTAAATCTCTATGTACAGGCTGGAGTGAAATACATTATATACCAGGGGTCTGTATCTGTGCATATGAGGTGATGTTTCAGTGATCCACAGTGATTTAAAGGACAATTATACTCACAGAACCTCCACTCCTGCCATCCATAGTACCCAGGGTGAGGATCTAAATCGCACTGTCCTCCTGGGTTCACTTTCTAAGTCTATATTTACTCATATAAAGTTTCCTTCGGTGCTCTGCTACCAGTTCCGGTTACCCACCTTCATGTTGAAGTTCATTTTCTCCTCAGCCATTGGCCCAGCAGCCAGATGGAGCGGAACCAGATGGACTTACAACTACTGGATTGAAGGAACTGATGATGTCACTTAAGCTCAGTGGAGAAAAGTACAATTAAACATTTAGGATTGCTGCCTTATTTGCCCTAAAATTTACAGTTTTAGTTTAAACTATCCAGTTTCTTGGTAAGTAATTTATCACTCAAGGTTACTGGCTAGGAAATCCACCCTTTCAAGCCAGTTTTTAATAAAACATATTAACAGTGCCATATACCTTAGGGTTCATTGAAGGATGCATCTTAAAATAATTATGGTGATATCTGTGTGCAGATTGCCATCTACTGGATAGTAAGAAACTTATGAGCTCTACAGAACACAGAGAAATGTAAAAATGTGGAAGGGAATAACAGAATTTTTCCTCTGTTTTTCTGATAATATCCCATTGGAATTTGGGGAAAAAAATCAAGAAAATTGAGGCGGCAATCCTACTTCATCCATTTTTTTTGTTCTACTGGCTGGTTCAGGGCCACTTCTCTAATGAGGCAAAGTGAGACATTTGTCTCAGGCGGCGCCTCTAGGGTAAAGGCTACAGAGGAAAAAAAATTTGTGTGAGGAATAACCTTTTTTTTTTGCTATGAATTGTGAGGAATAACCTTTTTTTTTGCTATGAAGTATTTGCTAGCTAAACCAATTTGACACTCACATATTACAGAGGTAGGGAAGTAAACTTAACCAGTTGGGTACTTATTTTACCATTTTATGTATAGCAGAACTTATTTTATCATTCTTTGTTTGGGGCATATATGTTATAGTTATCTGTGTGGGAGCATTTTTATTACAATTCCCTTCTTCTTTACTTTCCCCATTAATCACCAGTGTCTCTTTCCCAGTTGTTCAACTGTTCCTTTGACTGTTAACCACCAGCTTCCCAGTTATCTGCTATCTATCAGCATATCTATCAATGGGATTATTTATTTATCTACTTGCCTACCTGTGCCCCCATCCCCTTCCAACCGGAAGCCACACTCACAACCAGAAGCCACGTCCACCTCACGGTGGTGCCGTCTAATAGAGATTGTAATCGCCTTTTAACAAATTTTTACTCTAGTGCCAAAAACCCTAGAAGTGCCCCTGGGCTGGTTGTTCATGTGTAAACAAAATAATTGCTGTATATACACACAAAATGTATTTTGTATCCGCACAGGTGACAAATATCTGCACACAGAGACAGTAAAGAAATTAGAGCACATTAATGCCTGTACAATTTGCATTATAGAATGTTCTTGGTGAAGATACCTGTATGGGCAGCTGTTTATTAAAGGGGAACTGTGGTCTCCAAACAAGTTGAGTTTAAATGAAAGGCCAGTTTCCTACCTTTAAAATGAGCCATCAACCACCTCTCTACATGCTCCACAGCCCAAGATATAAAGAAATGACTGACCAGAAAGTTAATGGGTGGGAGGCTGACATGTGACATTCCAAAGGCTTTGCCGCCGGCAAGCACAGCCTCAGATTCCCTCAGTGTGTGAGGGAGACTGGAAGTCCCTCCTCCTCTCTGCTGTGTGAAGAACCTGCAGCTGCAGAGAAGGTAAGGGAATCTACAGCCCTTCTCTCTCACTATGTGAAAACAGCCTTTTCAGGCAGAGTTCTCTGCCCCACCCACTCACAGCACGTGTGAGTGGGTGGGGCTTAGGCACCCACAAGTGGGCAGGCCTTAGGCACCCGTGAGTGGGTGGGGCTTAGCAACCATGGGGTGGGCGGGGCTTAGGCACCCGCGAGTGGGTGGGCCACATTACCCACGGGTGGGAGGGGCCACAGCACCCCCAAGTGGGCGGGGCCACATGGGTCTGTAAGGGAATGGGCCAAGGGGGGCCTGCAACTGGAGGGACCATGGGGTCCATGAGTGGGAGGGACCAGGGGGGCTGCAAAGGGGAGGAGACACAAGGCAGATTGACTGACAGGTTTCAGAGCAGGAAGCAGGAAGTGCAGGGGACCTGGTGATGTTGCTGCCACACAAAATTTACACACAAAAATGTAAATATCTCCAAAACTATGCAAAATAAAAAATGGAAATAAATTGCAAAAACTCTCAGGAGAGCAATTCCTATCAATTTACCTAAAGTCATTTTTGGACCACGGTTCCTCTTTAAGGGTTAATTTACCTTTTTTTGTTTTTATTCAGAATTTTGTTTGGGCTTCCTGTTTGGCTGACATAAGAAAGGCTCAAACCTTTGAGGATAATTTGAATACAATTGAAGTCTTTTGTAAATGGCCACATGGGGATTATCACCTGAAATGGCCGTTCAACTTTCCCTTATTTGTCTGGGGGGAATTAACCGTGTGTATTCTCTAATGCTGGCCATACACCAGCTTTTTACCTTCCATTGTTCCTGCAAAGTTCTCTGTAGCAAGCATCAGGCCCAATGATTTTCAACCAGTTATGAGCTGTAATGTTGATCACAAACCATGATCCATTTACTGTAATAGGCATTGTTTATTGCTTCCATCTTGCTTTTTACATTTTTTTTTAAGCCGTCACATATGATTGATTATCGCCCAAAATGGACAATCATTGCCTGCTCATTCGTTGGGTGTCTGGTGGCAAATCACAGATGACATGACAAGGATACTTGATAAAGGACCACGCCATCCGAAACATGTTGTGTGATGAATAAACAAGCAATTTCACAAAATTGAGTTGCAGTAAGTCCTTACGTGGTGCCTCATCATCTTTTCGTTGGTTTACAAGTTGCAGTGCTCGGAGGCAGAGCACAGAGGGAATCGCTAAGGCAGCTAATGTTTGAAAAGGGAAGGATTCGTGTCGCACAAATGCAAATCACACATGTGTAGGCGGTTGGGGGGGGGAATATGAGTTGGAGGGGGAGCACAAGAAGAGACATTCTTAGGCTACCCTGCGTTATGGCATAAGGATGTCTATTAATGGAATCTCCCAAAGATTTAATGTGCAAATGTCCCTAGTGAAGCTGTGTTTTCTTCTTAACACTGCATCTATACCATTTATAGGCCAATTAGATGTGTTGAATGAGCTGCATCTAATTGATTAAACCTCAACGCTTTATTTTAGAGTTGGAGCCTAGAGACCTGTTAGTAGCTTTAACTAAATGCAGCCATAACATACAGTACAGTGTGAATAAGGCCTGAGCAGGCATGGAATACTGGTGGACTAAATAAGAAACCAGAGTCATCCAGTTCTGGGGAAAAAAAGCTTTGTTCATTTCTTGTTCTTAACAGAACAGTATTTGGCAACTAGAGTTTCCATTCTTCCCTTTAAAGCCCGAACAGGTTAAAAAATCATTGATGTTAGAAGGTGATGCAGACTGAATTGTTTTCAGTGTAGTCACACGGTTTTGCATTTAAAGGGCATCTATACTGGAAAAAAAAGTTATTTTAAATTGACCATTACTGGAAACTATAATTCCTTCTTTCTATCATTGTATTTTCTTGATCTGCCCCCTATTTCTTTAAATATCCAATCTAAAACATTTTACATTTCAGCTGTCAATCAAGTGGCTTGCTCTCATAAACTATTCTTCTGAGTAGTTTTGCTGTAGCTGAAATGGTGACAGAGTTTTGACAGTTGGAATGCTGATTGCTGTGTGCAGGTTTGACAGTTGGTTTGTGGGGGAAAAGTCAGGTCAGATGGAAGTGGGAGTGGTTAAAAGAGGGAGGAGGGAGACTGCTCCTGAGCAAAACATGTGCTGGATTGGCATGCAGCAACACACACCTCAGATTAAGTGCTACTTACACATATTTAATTATAGATTAAGATCTATGGAAAAGTCATTTTTTTCAGTATAGTGTCACTTTTTTCCCTGAAGGAGCCTCACCAATGTTGGGGGGAATAAAACACTGGGTGGGTTGTGTGAATCCTATTAAAATAAGGGTTTGACGATTATGTGTCAAGATTATGTTGGAGTAACAACTGACCTCCTGTGTTTAATGGCATGACCTTTAACGTGACAGTCACAATGACTTAGATAATATTTCCCCCAAAATTAACTTTGCTAAATCAAAAGTATAATTCTAAAGGAGACAGGAGCACTTGCTTCAGTCTCCCGTACTGGCGTCTAAGCTAAGATCTTACTACTTACCAAACCATGATCCTGCAATGCTGATGTACCTGTAGCTGACAGGAGACACAGCAGCAATCAGGGGCACCTGAGCAAAAATTTGTTAAAAGGCGATTACAATCTCTATGGACATGGCTTCTGGTTGTGAGTGTGCCTTACGGTTGGAGCCGTGACGAAACACTTGGTAAATTCAAACTTTACAAGGGGGTGGGGGCACAGGTAGGCAAGTAGATAAATAGATAATCCCATTGATAGATATGCTGATAGAAAGCAGATAACTGGGAAGCTGGTGGTTAACAGTCAAAGGAACAGATGAACAACTGGGAAAGAGACGCTGGTGATTAATGGGGAAAATAAAGAAGAAGTGAATTGTAATAGAAATGCCCCACACAAATAACTGTTCCGCTATACATAAAATGGTAAAATAAGTACCCCACTGGTTAAGTCTACTTCCCTACCTCTGTAATATCTGAGTGTCAAATTGATTTAGCTACCAAATATTTCATAGCAAAAAAAAGGTTATTCCTCACACAAATTTTTTTCCCTCTGTAGCCTTTCCGTTTACCCTAGAGGCGCCGCCTGAGACAAATGTCTCACTCTGCCTCATTAGAAAGGTGGCCCTGATTCCAAGGATGTGGTGCATCCTGGGAAGAAGAAGGATCGTTAGAACCTGAAATGTCAGCTCACTAATGTGAACAGCAGGGATCAGCAAAGGGAATGAAATCAACTGATTTTTCAAAATGGTAGAGAAAATGTAGAATAACTAAATATGAATGTGTTAAATGCCCGACCCGTGAAGGTAAAACTCTAGATCACAGCACGATAAAAATGCATATAAATCATTATCTCGTGCTTCATTAGGTAAATCAGGCCATGTTATGGTTCAGCTGGTACCTACGCATAAACAAAACGTAAAATGTTGTAAAAGAAGACTGTAATGATATTCACGATCTTGCGAATTCTGTCACATCCAATATTACATTTTGTGAGGACATCTGTATACCAAGTAAGGATGTTGTCATCTACAACAATGGAAAACCCTTGTTTAATAAGGATCTAACTGAGCTAAGGAAAAGGCACATAAATCGGGAGATAAAGAGGCTTACAGATAAGTTAGGAATAAGTTAAATAATAATCAGATTTGCAAAACACAAATACAAAATAAGGTTAGAGTGAAAAGTTCAAGGATGTGATTCTTGTGCTATATGGAACAGACTTCAGCCCATTACAAATTATAAGGAGGGGTCTTCAACAAATGATATAACCCTCGTTTAGCAGATAAATTGCCTGGTTTGACAGAGTTATGATCATCCACAATTTCCCTGTCACTTGCTCCCAGTATGCTCAATAAGAGAATCTGCTGGGTTGCTTGCATTCATTTACACATTTTGACATTTAAAACCAATCTCTCACTCAATGTTTAGTCCCAGAATGTTTCAAATCTTCTGTTATCATTCCAGTCCCAAAAAAAGGGACAATTATCTGCCTAAATGACTATAGGCGAATTGCTCTTACACCAATAGTTATGAAGGCATTTGAACAGTTGGTCTTATCCTTTTTAAAGCCAACTACCGCAAAGATTTTAGACCACCTTCAGTTTGCTTATTGTGAAAATAGATGCATTAAAGGACAACTCCACCCTCATAATGACATCCTTTAGAAAGAATGGCCTCTTTAAAATATGTTGATATATCATAGTTTGTCCTATGAATTCATTACTGTATGTCTGCTATCCTTCTGGATGCCTCATGGAAACTGAGCAATTTAGAAATCTGTACTGAGCCTGGGCATGCTTAGAAGAAGCAGACAGGGGATTAACATTCAGTCATTGGTTGTGATGTCAACTGTCAAATCCATAACTGACAGTTGCTAACTGGAAGAACCAGGAAGCAGAAACAGGGGAAACAGGACATTGTGCAGGATTTCAGGTTAGATTTATATATTTCAGATTTTAAACTATTACCGTTTAGGGTCATGGGGGGTGATTTACCTGTATGTGAGTTTTCATTTTAGGGCTGGACTTGCCCTTTAAGGACACTATTAAAATGGGTTTACAGTCAGTTTTAAAACATTTAGACCATAAAGATTTTTATGTGCAGATTTGATTTGTTGATTTTAGCTTAGCCATGGGCATTTTATTATATACTGGTAGCCATGAGAATTTTATCAAAACTGGTAGCCATGGGCATTTTATTACATACTGGTAGCCATGGACTTGTTATTACATACTAGTAGCCATGGGCATTTTATTATATACTGGTAGCCATGGGAATTTTATCAAAACTGGTAGCCATGGGCATTTCAGTATGTGATAAAATGCCCATGGCTACCAGTATGTAATGAAATGCCCATGGCTACCAGTATGTAATGAAATGCCCATGGCTACCAGTATGTAATGAAATGTCCATGGCTACCAGTATGTAATTAAATGCCCATGGCTACCAGTATGTGATGAAATGCCCATGGGCATTGGGGGTACTTTTTAAAAGATCCGGAGCACATGCCCCAAATGTTTTAACATAATGATGCCACTGGTCTATTGGGACCTGTCAGAATATGTGGCGGAAGAGCGAGGGATCGGGTTAGTACCTTACCTTCTCTCTTGGCTCCTGCAGTTTTTATTGAAGAACAGGAGGTAAGACACAGATCCTTTACTCCTTATTTAAGCCTTTTTATTTAAAGGGTATCTCCACTGCTTAATATTTTATTAAAGAATGGGAGGTAAAGGAGCTGTGTCTTAACTCCTGTTCTTCAATAAAACCTGCAGGACCTGGGAGAGAAGGTAAGGTACTTATCTGATCGCTTGCTCCTCCACTGCATAGTCTGAGTCCACTGCATAGAGTGATGAGCGAGCGATCGGGTAAGTACCTTACCTTCTCTCCCGGCTCCTGCAGGTTTTATTGAAGAACAGGAGGTAAGACACAGCTCTTTTACCTTCCGTTCTTTAATAAAACTAAATATCAAAAAATATTTTAAGCAGTGGAGATACCCTTTAAGGAGAGATGGGTACATGGCCCAGGAAAGGGGTGGGGCACAGCATGGAGGGTGAAAAAGAAAGGGCGGATATGGTGGTAGTTAGGAGGATGTAAGGGGCATAGTGGAGAAAATAAAATGTGAGTGAGTTAGTCTCAACAAACAGATAAATAGTAGAGAGAAAGAGAGGTTAGGTAAAATGAAGAAAGGACAAGGTGATACTTGCATAACATGATACTGCCACATTAGGGCCCCATGATCATTTGGCCCAGGGTTACATTTTACCTAATATCATCTGTTGACAAATGTTCAATTAAAAAAAATTCAAATTGCTTTCTTCACTTGGTAAAATGGAAATATCACAAGCAATTAGAACACTGTTTGCTGTAATTACATGATTTTAGTTCGAAAATTGACAACAATGCCTTGACTGGAAATGGCTGTGGAATGTATAAAATATGTATTTGTATCACTTGACATGCACATGTACAATTAGAATCAATGTGGCATGTTGAACTAAAGAGTAGATCTGATGTTCTTATTACCTAAATTTATTTCTAACACAGGTATCCCACCCCTCTCCCGACGAGACCACCCCAAACTCCCGAAGTCCAGGAAAACTCAGAGAACTGCCGGGTAGGTGGAATGCCATAATACGGCAGAAAATAACATAGAATGTCTTCTAAGATAAAGGAGGGATAATATAATGTTTTTAAAATGCTAAAACATCAGAAGGTTTTGTAACAGTTGGCAGGTTTTTTGTTTGCACCTAGTTTATCAGACTAATATTTTTTATATAATACATAAGGCTCTGGCATTTCAATGGGGATGTGCAGTAGCGAGAATCTATATAATCAGTCACTCAGTGATGTCACTGAGTGACTTCCTGTATTCCACTGCCCCTCCCCATTTCTCTCTCCCTGTCTGTATTAGTAATGTAGATAGCCCGTTTTGTACACTGATTGACTGACTGACTGACTGAATTACTGTGCTGCTAAGGAGGAGCGAGCAGCCGAGTCAATTATGAATCACAGGAATGCATTCACTGATTATCAGCACAATAAGTCAGTGTAATGAACCGGAACTGCACTGGGATGAGAGACGATGTTTGTTGTCTTCTTTTAGTTTGAGAAAGAAACGGCAGTTAACTTTTGTTTGTACAAAAACTGGCTTGTTTTCTACATTACTAATACAGGGAGGGAGGGGGGGGGGGAGACAGAGTGCCTGTGCTGGATTTTTCTTCTTTTTTTTTTTGACCTTATATATTATATGGAATAATACGCTACCTACAGAATAATATACGGATATTACTTCACCTCAGAGTGTCCTGACCTGTATAAACCCGGCCTAACGGCCTTGTGCTTTTATATGGTCAGGGAACTCCTTGTGGCGTAATCTGCTTATATTACACTGTAGGTAGCGTATTATCCCTTATATAATACTGAGTATTAGATACTACTGGTCATCCAACTACATGCAGCTGCCCATTTTTCCATGCATTCCTCTGTCTATTTTCTGTGGTCCTATGAAATGTAAAATTATTTTGTTGAGTGTTTTTTTTTGTAATGCAAGACGGTCAGGACAGCAATTGTACATCATGTCAAGCAGACGTTATCAACATTTTGCAGATTGGGGAACAACTGATAATGCAGATTTCTGTTGTGGCCAGGCTCAAGGGTCATTGTTTTTTGGGGTAATTTACCTATATATAATTTTTCAAATGAGGGGTGAGACCAGTTCACGACTCTATGGTGGCTTGTTTACCCCCCTGTGGCTTCTCCCCCACCTGTGCCTCCTATTACAGCTGACTTCCGTTCCCCAAAGAGAACCACAAACACCACCACCTCCCTGTGTAAAATCCACTTTGAACTACAGACATCTTACTTTGTTTCAGACCAGGCTAAGTTATGCTCAAAGGAAACCCCATGGGTTGGGGTTTGAGGAAATAAATGACCCTACAGTTAACAACATCTCTATCTTCCTTGACACCTTTAAGACAGGCTTTGATGCTTCAGGTGGAACCATAGCAGCTTCCTTATATCTGAGGCAGCTTTGTTCAGGTTTTTCATAAGTGGGACAATATTCTATATCAATTTCCGTACCCTTGCTGCAGATATTTCTTGGAACAACAAGGCTTTGGTTGTAGCCTTTGGCAAGGTCCCTCTAATTATATCCAAGATAACTTGATTCCCTCCACAACTAAAATATTTCATTACCCTTAATATTCATGTGGATTCTTAGTTCTGTGAACCCCAAGTTGGGAGATCCTTGACTCAACACTCTCAAGCCTTTATCTCAGTCTTCTAACCCATTCTCACCTAGTGTGATTACTCCTCTTTCTGCTTAAGAAAAGCTTCTTAGATGTTGAAATGGACTCCACCGTGCTGCACAAGGGCACCTTGCCAAGTCCTTTCCTTTGAAGTCATTAAACTCCCGAGCCTATAGATGGAGAAAGTCTTATAAAGGTATTATTGAATCTCCATTTCGGAACCCTTAGTTTTAATTCCAAGCCTTTTTCCACCACAGCCTTTTTAGACTTTAGACTTTGTAATTTCATAAAATCCACCTTTGCTTCTCTCCTGGGAATCGATAATAAGCCTCTCTCTACTGATTTTTTTTAATCTACTGTAGAATTCCCATAAACTATATGCTGAGTTACTTAGAGAAATGCCTCTTTGTGGTATCCCCTTTCTGGGTTAATTAGTTTCAAACTCTACGATGTTCTTAATTGGAAATGCCAATATGGTGATCACATGCACCGTGAAAAAGATCGGCAGCGCATATAGCACACCAAATTGCCTAGTGGGACCTAGCCCTTAGAAATTTGGAGTATATTAAAATTTTAAAAAGACTCAATCCTCGCTAAGCTCTTTGTTTTTTTTCTTTTACCGCTTCAATTACATCATTGCTTTTCTACCAGGAACCAAAAACAAGCGGGTGCCTTATCCAGATCTTTTTTGCGGAAGACACTTCTCAATCTGACAAGGGAACAGCTCTTCCTGTCACTAATATTCTAGATTCCTTAATTCCCTTAATTTAGCCTTTTTTCGAAGAACTACCCTGTTAAAAAGTCATAGGGTCATATTTATAAACGGCTATTAACTTTCCGCCGGTAAGTTAATATCGCCGCAATAAGCTTTCCACCAAATTGTGGACATCGCATAAGTTACTGCTTGTTTCTATTTATAAAGTGTCTGTAACGGTATTCTCGCGTTACAAGACGGCCAGGGGGGGACGAGCGGGGGTGTGTGTGCCATGCAGAGCACCCTTCCCCCCTCCCCCTGGTGGCAGCTTCCACCCTTCCCAGCAGCACCTCTCAGCCCCAACCCGTACACTTGTGCCAGGGGGGGTGGAGCGGGTTTGCACCTCTTTATATAGGTTTGATGAAGGACCTAATCCAATTGTGATTGGTCAATAATTCAATGCTTGCAATCCTATGATTATACAGTAACCAATCATATTTCTGAAATATGATTGGTTACTGTATAATCATATGATCGCCATACTGGATTTGGCTATTATTATATAGGACTACTCTATGGGAATTCTGCTGTCCATTTAAAAGGGCAAATAAAGCTTCAAAACAATACAAAATCAGAAGGCAATGGTGTTCATATTTTCTACCCTCGGTTAATACTCGGGTCAATCACTTTTGCTCTTTTTTTTCAGGTAAAATTAGGTACCTTGGTTTATACTCAGGTTGTTTTATACTCGAGTATATGCAGTAAGCATAATCCATTGTTATTAAGGGCCCTATTTATAAAAGATCGGTATCGTTATCGTAAAATACCGATCGTTATCGTAAAATAACGACTGTTTTTTTTACCGATAACGACCGGTATTTACCGATAACGACCGGTATTTACCGATATCAGTAAATAACGGTCGTTATCGGTAAATAACGGTCATTATCGGTAAATGCCGGTCGTTATCGGTAAAACCCGGTCGTTATTTTACGATAATGATCTGTATTTTACGATAAAGATACCGATCTTTTATAAATAGGGCCCTAAGAGTCAAATAGTAGAACATACTATCAAGTATTTAAAGGGCATGTCCCCCCCAAAAAACTATAATTTAACTCACTACTGGCCCCAATATTTAGTGTTAAAAAAACCCTTACCTTACCGCACTGCTCCACATGGTTCCTCTGCACTGCCTGTTCAAAATCCAGAAAAAGTGAATAGAAGGAGTCTGTAAAGCTATGTAAAGCCTCTCCTGTAGCCTCCGAGAGAAAAGTGACATGTGCTGTGGATCAGATTCCCCCCCTCCCTCCCACCACCTAGATCCATCGGGCTGCCTTTTCAGTGTACCATTAAACCCTTTTTCTGTAATGTAGCGCTCCCCCTCCCAACCCAAACCGCATTGTCCTTTGGTAAAAAAACTCCTCAGAACATTAATTATCAGACTGGGATCCTGCGGAATCTCTCAGTCAATCACAGATGCGGCTGACGGCCAAGCCCCCAATGCAACTCCGTTCCCGGAAGTTGCATTAGGGACTGAGGCCACGGGATCCCTGGCTGGCAAGTATTGTTCTCTGGGATTTTTTTTTTACAAAAGGACAGTGCGGTTCGGGTTGGGAGGAGGAGCGCTACATTACAGGAAAAAAATATTTTCATGGTGGACATGCCCTTTAAAGAGTATTAAAAAGTGGGTAGGTATGTTGGTCATTACAATAACCAACCCAAACAGGGGTAAAACTGCCCCCCCTAACTTTACAGCCAGGCCCCCGACACGCTGCTTTTTAATCCAATCTCCCGAGATCAGCTGTTTAAATCTACTGTACCGGACTGGCAGTATTTTTAAACTGCTTATTGTGAGCACCTTTAATTATGTACATGTGATCAGTAGAGATGGGATCCGGGTCCTACATGAACCTGGATCCGACACAAAACTCCTCGGTTCCGGAATCTGAATGATCAAACGTTCGAAAATCAGTTCCGTTCGAAAATACAATCGGAAACTCGAAAATGGTCTCCGATCGTATTTTCGAACGTTCATTCAAAAATTATCGAAAATTCGTTCAGGTTTCGGATTTTCGGATATTTGGAATTTTCACGAGATCCAGGAATCCAAAAACGGGACAAAACTAGTGAGTTTCAGCCATCTCTAGTGATCAGCTGTTTTTAAAACTGTTGATTGCAGTACAATTGGCGAGTTTGGATGGCCCCTTTAGCCCCCAAGAGGCATATAGCAACCAGGTTTATACCTTCTCTTCCAAAGATACTACTCTGAAAAGATCATACAACAAGATATAGAGACACTTCACAGCTTTCCATCTTCACATGCCCCATCTTATTAAATAGATTAGTATTCAATATTAAAGGGGAGGTTCAGTGCAAATACATGTACTTTTAAGAAAAAAGAACAGTGTTTTTCCATCCTAATGATCTTAACCTGCTCATTCAGCTTTTTGTCTATGTATAAGAAAATACAGGGAAAAGCCGCATCTCACTTCCTTCAGAATCAAATAACTTTATTTAGAACATTAGTTAAAAACAGAAACCGGCCCACACACAGCACGTCAACCACCTGACGTGTTTCGGGCTCCTTAGTCATAGGTAGCTACCTATGAAATAAATTTTGAATTTGGCATTTTGGAAGGGAATGTGTGTGTTTGTGCTGCAGATTTTAAAACTCAATAATAGCTGTCACATGAATTAATCGGTGGGTCAGTTGGTGTGTGTATTTGGGGGATAAAATACTTTTTTGATGATTGGTCAAAATGTGTTTTTTTGACTATACTTAAGGTTGCCATACATATATTCGATTTTAATTACCTGACTGAGCGCTCCTGCGACATTCAATCGATCCTGCCGGAACTGCCACTCCCGTTCTTCTATGCAACCGACATGCGATCACAAAATGAATGGGATTTTGCGATCGCATGTCAGTCACATAAAAGAATGGAATATGGTTGCCATATGAATGAATGGGTAGCTCAGTTGGTGTGTGTACCAGTGTCAGGTTGGAAAAAAAAAAACAAACTTTTTTGATTATTGATTTTTTTTTTTTTACTTCAGTTACCCTTTAAATATGTCTGCCATGGAAATGAAAGTGTAGGTCAGTAGGTGTGTGACCTGGGTCAGGTTGGAAGTTAACAAAAAAAAAAATTGATCGTTGATCAAAATTTTTTTTTTAACTTTAGTTACCCTTTAAGCATGGCTGCCACAGTAATAGAGGGGTCAGGTTGGGGGTTAAAAAAACAAACTTTTTTGATGAATTTTGGATGAATAAACCGTAGCAAGGGGGAAAATGAGTAATATCAATCGGAAAATGTATTTTAATAAAGATAATATTTCTGTACATAAATATATATACGAATCCCCTAGAGTAAACCACTATAGTGAATTAATTAATCTAGTACCTGATAAAGTTGCTATGACAAACACATAGCATGTTTGGTGATTCCAGTCTAGACTGAGACCATTGTGGTTTATTTTTAGTGTTTTGTATTATTATTTTTATTGCTGTTCTCTTTTTATCTTTATTATAGTTATTCCATAGCAGACTATTCATGGTCACGTGGATGAGATCTTGAAGACGGGAAGTCCGGAACGATCTACTGCATCCCGCAGCGTGCTGTTTGGAAGCTCTATTGGTATCGTGAGGAGGTTACCTGCTCAGTAAGTGTGTGTATCTGTGTCAGGTTGGGGGTTAAAAAACAAACTTTTTTAATGATTAGTCAAAATTTGTTTTTTGACTATAGTTACCCTTTAAGCATGGCTGCCACAGAAATAGAAGGGTAGGTCAGTAGGTGTGTGTACCCATGTGAGGTTGGGGTGTATGCTTTTGCTGGTTTGACCATATACAGTGGTTTGCTAAAGTATTTAGCCCACTTGAAGTTTTCCACATTTTGTCACATTACTGCCACAAACATGAATCAATTTTATTGGAATTCCATGTGAAAGACCAACAGCAGGGAACAGCAAGGGATATAAATTCAACTGATTTTTTAAAATGGAAGAGAATATGTAGGATAACTAGGTATGCATAATATGAACTAAGAATTTTAAAAATAATATTTTCCACTGAACTTTTCCTTTAAGTTTAAATTCAATCACAGAATATTTTCCTTTTTGCCACTAGATGGCACTTTATTACAACTTATTTGTTTCTTTGAATAAACTGAAAGGTAACTGAATAAAGAAGCAGGGAGATTCAATATGCAGGAATCTGTCTAAAACCCACATTAACCCGAAGTAATATCGGGTTAAAGTGTGTTTTAGACAGATTTTAGAGCATAGTCCCATTTCATATCTGTTGTATTCAATTAGATCAACTGGACTTGAAGTTTAGTTCTTGAAGACGTTTCGCTAGTCATCCGACTGGCTTTCTCAATTCAGAATGACTTGTACAAGAATCTGTGGCAATTAGGTTCCCTGGAAAATCCCAATTAGCATATCACAGCCAGGTGTTAAAGGCGTAAGAGGTGTTATAGGAACGCCCAGGGTAAGGTGTCAAAACAGCATTGTACATGGCAGACAGTTAGTGTCGAACCCCCCCACCTTTATTTTGGCTTGGTTTCTTTATTTCACATAAATGGCCTCCTTGACACCTCTCTTGAACCAGTCACGTTCCTTTGCTAATATGTTAACATTACAATCTTCAAAGGTATGTCCTTTATCCTTAAGATGCAGGTACACGGCTGAGTCCTGACCCGAGGAATTGGCTCTTCTGTACTGGGTATTTTGTTGATGCAGTTGCTGTTTGGTCTCCCCACATACAAATCAGAGCATTCTTCACTGCACTGCACTGCATATATGATGTCGCTTTTCTTGTGTTTCTGTATTGGGTCTTTCGGATGTACCAATTGCTGCCTCAGTGTGTTGTTCGGTTTAAAGTAGACAAGGATACGGTGTTTTTTGAAAATTCTTCTTAATTTCTCGGAGACCCCTGCTACATATGGGATGACCATGTTCTTTCTCCTGTCTTGCTTTTCCCCTTCACTGTTGGTATTCGTGTTCTTTTCTACTTTTTTTGACAAAGGCCCAGTCTGGATATCCACAAGTTTTAAGGGCTCCTCTGAGAGGTTTCATTTCTTTAGCCTTCGCCTCTGTGCTAATGGGATGTTCTCAGCTCTGTGTTGCAGGGTTCTGATGACACCCAGCTTGTGATCTAAAGGGTGGTGGGAGTCAAACATCAAATACTGATCTGTGTGTGTTGGTTTTCTGTAAACCTCTACTTCCAGTTTACCATTTCCATTGACATCTACCAAGCAGTCCAACAAAGCCAGTTTGTTGTTTTGTACCTCTTCCCTTGTAAATTTGATGTTTTGGTCTACCGCATTAATGTGTTCTGTGAAAACTTGTACTTCCTTCTGGTGGATTTTAACCCAGGTGTCATTGACATATCTGAACCAGTGGCTGGGTGCTATTCCCTTAAAGGTATTAAGTGCCTGTTTTTCTACCTCCTCCATGTAAAGGTTGGCCACAATGAGTAAAACTGGAGATCCCATAGCACATTCACGTTTTTGCTTATATAACTTATCCCTGTATTTGAAATAGGTGGTATTCAGGCACAAGTCCAGTAAGGAACACACCTGTTCTGGGTTGAGATCAGTTCTGCTGGTAAGAGTGCTGTCTTGGCCTAGCCGTTTTCTCACCATGATAACAGCCTCCTTGGTGGGTATACAAGTGAAGAGAGATGTCACATCATAGGACACCATAGTTTCTTCTGCACCGAGTACTATATCTTCAATCTTTTTGGTGAAATCCTGAGAGTTCTGGATGTGATGCTTAGAACTTCGCACCAATGGTCCTAAGATGTTGGCTAGGTATTTTGCCACTTTTTATGTAACAGAGTTGATGCCACTGACTATAGGTCTTAGTGGTGCCCCTTCCTTATGTATCTTTCGGAGTCCATATATGCATGGATGTGCCTTACCAGGGTAGAGGCGATGATACATTGCTCGATCAGTGGCTTTATCCTTTTGAAGCTGTTGTAGTATGCTATGACATTTTTCTTGTAACGGCTGGTGTGTCCCTAGTTAAAGCCTCAGATGTGTTGTTATTGGCCAGGAGCATGGTCACCTTAGCATAGTAGTCTGAGGTGTTGAGTACCACTGTGCATCTTCCCTTGTCTGCCGGTAGAATGGCGATACTGAAATCTTTCTTGAGGGATGTTAAGGCTCTTCTTTCCTGTGTGGTCAGGTTAGATATAGGAGTTTTAGCACTGGCTATTGACAAAACCAGCAATGATCAAGGCTATGAAAGGCACAAGAATGTCAGCTGCCACTGAGCTACTAATTGATGGAAAGTGTCCTATAGTGTCTGGATCATTTCCTAAAAGTCTTAGATCTGTGAGTGAAAATTACAGAATTAGTCTGCTGTAGATACCATATAGCTCAGGGGGGGGGGCAATTAAATTTCATGGGGGGGCCACATGAGAAACTTGGATTGTCGTGAAGGGCCAGACCAGTATGTTTAAAACTGCATTTTATAAAAAGATTGAATAAATATCTTTGGTTCATTGCATGTTTTTTATTATTAGTTGCAATTTGGTGTGTAATAATTTAGATCCTTTCCATCAAACTAAACCATTTGATCAGGCCATTTTTTAATTAAATAAACTAAATAAAAATAAATCAATTATACAATTTGGGCACAGGTCTAGAATTTATGGGCCAGTCAGGGGCAGCCAAAGGGCTGCATGTTGCCCCTGGGACCTTACATTGCCCAGGCCTGATTTAGCTGTTACACCATTTAGACAATTTCTACATTGACTCCAGCATTAAGGTGAGTTTTAAAGGGCATGTACAATGTACAGTAAAATAGTGTAGTAAAAGTAAGAGATGTTCAAAGTTAAAAATGTCATTACGAGCTCCACAGCCCATATAAAGAAATGACTGACCAGAAAGTTAATGGGTGGGAGGCTGACATGTGACATTCCTAAGGCTTCTTCTGCACAGTGCCGCCGGCGTCGAGCACAGCCTCAGACTCCCTCAGTGTGTGAGGGCGACAGGAAGTCCCTCCTCCTCTCTGCTTTGTGAAGGACCTGCAGCTGCAGAGAAGGTAAGGGAATCTACAGCCCTTCTCTCTCACTATGTGAAAACAGCCTTTTCAGGCAGAGTGGGGTGTCAGAGTGGCCCACAGCACCTGTGAGCAGGCGGGGCTATGGCACCCGCGAGTGGGAGAGGCCACGACACCTGCGAGTGACTGACAGGTTTCAGAGCAGGAAGCAGGAAGTGCAGGGGACCTGGTGATGCTGCTGCCATATCACACACAAAAATGTAAATATCTTCTAAACTATGTAAAATAAACAATGGAAATAAATTGCAAAAACTCTCAGGAGGGCAATTCCTATCAATTTACCTACAGTTATTTTTGGACCACAGTTCCTCTTTAAGTGTCACTTACAGGGTTATTTTTCTCAGCCGCAACACCCAATGGCCAATCAAACACTCTGGCGAGAATCACATGTGTGTGGGCGCTCGGTCCTTCGTTGATCCGTATTGCTACTTTTATCTTCTGAGTTTCTCCATGCAACAAATCTAGTTTGAGGTGGGATTTAAAGGTGATCTCCAAACAGGCTAGTAAATGCTTATACACACGTACAATCGTAGGGGCCGACCCATGACGCACGATGTGTCTCTGGGATACTGTTTCTTTTCCTTCCAAAATTTTAGCCACACCCTAATTTAAAGACTACTACCATGTTAAAGTATACCTTCACTATATTTTTCTTAAAGGAACACTAAACTGGTATTTAACTACATTCCCTCTGTTTCTTTTATTCACAGGGAGGTAAGAACGCTTATTCCCACCTCCCTGTAAATAATAGAACGCCCGGGGGACACTAGAACTTACCTTACCGCCGCTCCACTCGCAGTTCCTTCGGCACTGACAGCCGCGCTTAAAACTCCTGATGTTAGGCTGGGTACACACCGGGAGATATTTTCGGCCAGCCGACCGAAAGTGCCGTGAATCGGTCGGCCGAAAATATCTCCTGGTGTGGGGCAGCCAGCCACAACCAACCTCGATTGTCCGTTCGTCCAGATTAGATGTGTTGGAAAATCCCGATTGGTCATGCCGTTCCCTATGGGACCGCAAGGTCGATTGTTCGCAAAATCTTATGTCAGATGGCTTAACAACTTGTAGTTTTTTGACTTGGTTCAGACAATTTTTTTCCGGCAATAATGAAGTGAACAACAAAGGAGTCTGGTAAGAGGCATTCAGATTTTGTGACGTGGTGAGTTTATCAGACAGTTCTATCTCTCAACTTTACCCTTTTGAAGTATCAGTTCCTCTTGACCCAGCTGAGCCAGGAAAACGTTACATTAAATCAAGGTTCTGTAGATTGACAGCTGAGGTGCAGAACTAGAAAGATATAATTAGGATCAGTGGTGCAAAGGAAAGACAAAATCTAGTTGGTCCACCAGTGCACTCTTATGGTTGTAGGCTGTCTCAAATCTCTACCATGGGACTCCACTCACAATGCTGGACTCATACCCTCAGGTACCCTTTCTCAAGTGACACTTGAAAAAGGGTACCTGAGACCCGAAACATGTTGTGGTGCAAGGATTGTAAATAAAGCATTCACTGCTTAGTCTACCATTTGTCTCAATCTACCTCCGTTTTCTTTCAACATGCAAAGGAATGATATAGGAAGTAAAGTAGATGATAAAATAGGTTCTCATTGGCAGGTTGAAAGGCCAAACATATGGATCCAGCTTTCCCGTTTGGGCCCATCATCTAGGTGTCTGCTACCATGTATTATTTGCTTAACAGGCATGTCCAACCCCAAAACTAAAATTTAACCCAATACTGGCCCCACTGTGTAGTGTTATAAAATCTTTACCTTTCTCCTCTGCTCCCTATGTTTGTCCTACAGTGTCTTATCAAAGAAACTGAAGAGCAGGAGCCTTCCTGTGTGTAAAACGGTTTCTGCCCCTTCCCTGTCCTCCTGGAAGACTCTGGCATGTTTTCTGTAGTGTAGGGACCCCCTCCCAACCCAACCCACCAGGTTTAAATTGAAAAAAAGTGCATAGAAACAGACTTACCAGACGTTGTTGCTTCGGCTTTCTCAATAGCCGGCAGCCTCTCCTGTGATTGGCTGACTTTCAGTCAATCAGAGACGCGGCTGCCATTCCGGCCCCTAATGCTAATCCGTTCCTGGAAGATATTCATTCCAACATTCAGGAGGATAGGCTGTGCAGGCAGCAGAACATCTATTTAGTCTTTGAGAGGTGTTAATAAATCAATTTTGGGGAGTCTGTTAGATATACAAAAAAAAGTGGTGGCGGCAGACATGCCCTTTAATGTCTCTTCATACACAATTTCCTAGTTTATTTCAAAATATACCTCATATATCTATTTTAATAAAGGGCATGTCCACCCCCAAAACTATAAATCCACCATACACAGGCCACTTCCCCATGTAGAATATTTGCTGTAGCGCTTGTAGTTTTCTAGGATGGAGTAAAGCAAGCAGTAGGAGTTTGAGAGGTGCCAAAAAGTTTCCGCCTCTTACCTTTCCTCTGAGAGGTTTCTGGCATGTGTGCATGCAATTTTCTCACTAAATTCGGAACACTCCCTCCCAACCAGTGACATCCCGCATAAAATGATAAATATGACTTGGTGAGTCCAGCCCAATCAGCACACTGACCAATAGAAATGCAGGAATCCGCCAATGAGAACCGTGCTTTATTATTCTGTGAGATAGATATCAGTGTATATAAATATATAATTTATACATTTTTATTTAATATACTAAATAATATCGTACATATGAATTTACTGTAATTGGTTAGTCTTTTTTTGGTGCTGAATGCAACTCAATGATATAAGTGATACCCACGAGGTGATGTGTCTCTACAGCATTGACATCCACTGCTTGCTTGTATTCATACCCTGGAATTCTTCCAAGTCCCATGATTTTGGTAGCTGCATTTTGCATACGTGAAATGAGACTGTGGCTTTCTTACTCAAAAATTTAGAGACTATCAGCATGAGTCAATAAAAGTTCTTATTTAAAATGGTGCTAATTTTGCCCCAACCAATCAGATCTTGTTTAACATTTGAAAGCTAACATCTGATTGGTTGGGCAAAATGAGCACCATTTTTAACAATAAGAACTTTTATTGAATAAATTAGTGCGCATGCGTTAAATGGATTGACAGGTGCAGGGGAGAAAAAACGGGCAAAATCAGCATTATTTTGAAAAATGAAAACGCTGGTTCAGGAGGGCGAGTGCAAATGGAAAGATTAAAGGACAACTCCACCCTCATAAGAACATATTTTAGAAAGAATTGCCTCTTTATAATATGTTGATATATCATAGTTTGTCCTATGAATTCATTACTGTATGCCTGCTATGCTTCTGGATGCCTCATGGAAACTGAGCAATCTAGAAACCTGTACTGAGCCTGGGCATGCTCAGAAGAGGCAGACAAGGGATTAACATTCAGTCATTGGCTGTGATGTCAACTGTCAAATCCATAACTGACAGTTACTAACTGGAAGAACCAGGAAGTAGAAACAGGGGAAACAGGACATTGTGCAGGATTTCAGGTTAGACTTATATATTTCACATTTCAAACTATTACCGTTTAGGGTTTTGGGGGGGTGACTTACCTGTATGTAAGTTTTCATTTTAGGGCTGGACTTGCCCTTTAATGAAAGGTCATTTTTGGGTGTGGACATGCCCTTTAAAATCATTTTATGGGAGCTTGGAGCAAGTGTTCCAACCACCTGCTCTGCTTTATATAAAAAATGTGAATTATCTCTGGCTGAGTTCAATAATAGTGTTACAAATATTGTAAAAAGATAGGTAAGCTAATTGCTAATAACTTTTACATCAAAAAAGGATGGTAGGAACTGTTGCCCATAGAATGATAAAGATGGGGGAGGTATTTTTAGAGTGTATTCTGGGCCATTCTTATATTGTGTACATAACAAGTTTGTCTGCCCTCCTACCATTATTCCCACGTAGCCTTGCTCCCATGCACCTAAATCAAGGTCCCATGTAAACTACTAGGCCATGCCCCCATTCCTTTATTGTTATTAAAAGGAACATCACTTTTTAAATAATGAAGGGATTTTGGAAGGAGCATAGACTAGGAGCAATAACGTTTTTTTTAAGAGTCACAGAATCCAGGCATTGCCAGGAATTTCATTTACATTCATCTTTTTCAGGAATACATCAAAGTAAAGAAACAACAAACAAAATAAAGAG
This sequence comes from Hymenochirus boettgeri, assembly GCA_019447015.1. Classification (NCBI taxonomy): domain Eukaryota; kingdom Metazoa; phylum Chordata; class Amphibia; order Anura; family Pipidae; genus Hymenochirus; species Hymenochirus boettgeri. The sequence goes on from JAACNH010002176.1 coordinate 22,993, forward strand.
AGAATTTTGGAAATCTGTATTTAATCCGGCTCTGAATACATTTAAAGGGAATGTCAACCTCCACAACTAGAATTTAACCCACCACTGGCCCCACTGTGCAGTGTTAAAGGGTATTTATACACTAAATAATCAATGTTCAAAAATTAGATACAGAAAGATCTCACTATTCCATAACTTTTTTTCAGAATTTAAATCTGAGCTGTAGATCCTGAGAAATCAGCATTTGAAATCACAGCATTTACAGGGAAAGACCTGTCACTCCAGAAGCAGAAATTATAATATGTGACCTATTTCTGACCCCTAACTAGGATTTTTGGCTGCCTGTCAGCACACTTTCTGCAACAATTAGTAGAATCAACAGAGTACAGAAAGAAGGGGGAGATGTGTAAGCAGAGCAGTGTCAATGGTAAGGCTCTGCAGAACTTTTAAGTGTCGCAGACACTACAAGAAGGCAGTAAGGGAGGGTAGGGGGGAATTAGGAGTACTCACTAAACATTAATAATTTAATGACAAAGCAAGCACAGATAAATATGGGAATACCACCATTTTACTTCCCTCAAATTGTAGTTTTAGAAAATGTAAAGTTTGAGTAAGTATAGTGACCCCTTTAAAAAAATTCTTACCTTAAATCTCTGCTCCTTATGGTTCTCCTGCAGTGCCTGTTCAAAGTGTAAAAAAGTGAAGAGTAGGAGGTCAGTGAGTCATCTGGTACCTGCTGCTTCCTTGTCCTCTGTGAGGTTTATGCACAGGGGAGCTCTTCCCCCCTCTGGATCCATCTTTGCTGACTGGTGCCCTACCTATAAAAGCCTATTCTGTAGTGTAGGGCACCATAGCCCACCCCCAACCACCAAGTTCGTTTGGTAAAAAAAAAGCAGCAGAAATGTACTTGCCGGCAGCCGGTCCGGCTTCCTGCTTACAAGTGTGGTAAAGGACTGTTAAAGTATGTTAACATCACTGGCTTTTTAATACTTTGTTGTTAAGTATGTGTACTCTGTCATATAGTTTTGTCCACAACAGTCAAAATTCAATACAATGAACAAAATGAAATAGATTTTATTTCATACAGAATTTACTCATGCAAACTGTACTTCAAATGAAACTGTACAGTTCGTGAAACGCTAAATTCAAAGATTTCAAATTGTGAACTACATACATAGTGACAAGTTCAAGAAATGGACTTTAGAACAATTCAATGTCTCCTATTAGCACAGTTGCATTCTGGTAACATAATTTACACGATTCATCAAAAACATTTTCCCTTCATACTTACAAAATGTGAAAAATAATTTACAGCTGAAACTAGTTCAGAAACAAATTTAAAAAAAAATGAAATGTATAAATAAAGGGAAAGAATTTATATTAGCTTTTATAATAATAATCATCTTGCTAATCATGTATAATTACAGAATAAACCATACTGCAAAATTGAAAACTTTCCTGCAGAATTCACATTTTGTACCACTGAGGTTAAAGTGTGTTTAATTTAAAGAAAAAAAAACATTGAAAATCCCTTCATTACTCAAGAGATTTAAGGAAGAAATGTAGTGCATTGCCATCAGTTAAGAATTTTACACTTTATCTACTGATACACACCGACTTAATAAAACATGTTATAGATGTACACTGTGTATGTTTTTTTTACTTTCATTTTTTAATATTTAGAACCTAGTCTATAATTCCCAATAAATTATTTAAATTAGATTAAAATATACAAATATATTTACTTCATATGGAGTTCATGGTTGTTGTTGGTAAGTGACTGGAGAAAAAATAAAAAAGATCACCGTTTCAGATAAGCTTCTGATTTACACCAAGTAATCCTGGAAAACACACGTGGTTCTAAAACCATGTAAACACTTAATTTACTAGTGAGTCTATTTGAAATATTGCATTTCGAATCAGAATAGACAATGGCACATCAAGAAAACTCAATATCCTATAGACAGCTAGTTAGAGAGTAGGTGTACCCTACAATCCTCCCCATAAACAACATCATGGAATGTTAGTTACCAAATAACATACAGATTTTTTTTTATACCTGCAATCTCCCATAAACCAGCGTAACATTGAAGGCATCTTTTAAAACATTCAGGCATAGTTTACTGGCATAAACTACTAATTCATTCTCACCACTATTAACCCCGTTTCCCAGACACCCCCTCACATTATATTAACATTTGCAAGATATAGAATGATTTGTGTCTCACAAGTATCAAAAATTTTGCTACTGAAATATGACATTGCTTTCACAATAATTAGGTACAAGTTAGCTTGCAAATACAATGACAAAAATAAGTTTTGAATTGTCCAATGTAGTATTTTTTAGGCTTTCCTGGCATTCATTTCCACGCTAAACGTTAGATTGGGAAGTTAGCAAAGCACATAATTATGCAGAATTTCAGAAACTATTCTACTCAGTACTAATAGACTATCACTGCACAGTATAGGATTTCCACATTTTTAAGTAGGCTTGCCAAAAAAGTACTAAAAATTAAAGAATTGCACTTTGACTACATTTTCATTTTTAAATACATTAGAGCCATAAAGTGAGGTGACTGATCCACAGCAAGTTCATACATTTATAATTCGGTCATATAACTTGTGCAGTTTGAGAGAAAATAAAAAAGAACAAACAAATATATAAATAACATCTTCTCCAAGATTCTCCTTCTAATGTGCAAAATAAAGGCAAAAAGATTAAAAGCATAAAAGATCTAAAGCAAAAAGATCTTATAATTCTTTCTCCTGCCTAGTGCATTGTGACCTTGTATAAGGTCAAAAGGAACTATGCAGAACTTTGGTATAAGTGTTGCAAAGCATTCATAGCTCAACCTCTACAATGAGATTTAAAAGGTCATTCCAGTAGCTCTTAAAACAAGAGTATCAAGTTGCAGAATTCACCCAGCATTATTTTAACAGCATTCACGTTAAGGGAAAGAGAGCAGTAAGCATTTAGAAAACATAATTGTATTGGGAAAAGAAAATAATTAAATAACATAATAATAATGTTCCTGAACAAGAGAAGAACCTGCTCTTCAGTGGTTAGTTTTACAAAATCGACAAGTGACGGCTTTTAAAAACCTTCAAACTAAAGACTGGCCTTTCGGTGATTTGCCCTCAAATATCATTAGTGCCTAGTAAGACCTGTTGCAATAAAAATCATTTTAATCAACTTCCTGATGACTGGGCAGTGGGTGGTGCCATTACAACTTGATGGACTGCTGGTTCTGTACTCTGGTCTGCCATCTGGGTAAGTACTGATGTTGCTATTGCTTCTGCCATTGAGGTGGAGCTGACTCCATTGGAAGTGCTGATTGAACTGTGCTGAATAGCTTCGGCCTGTGGGCTGCTTGGCATCGAAATGTCTTCTGAACTCTCATCCTTTTCAGCATCTATTATATTAAAATAAAAGTAGGACCATGGTTATATATGGAGAGTGCTGCAAAACATTACATACATATAATGCTTTTATCCTCCATATTGAAAGGAAAAAAAGTAAGCTCTTCAGGGAAAATATATTATTCAAGAGCACTTTCATTGTATTTAAATATTTTGTAAATATAGTTAAATACATATGCAGTCTTCGCTTATTAATATATTTGTTTCTTGTCTGTATCTCCTTTTTTATTTCCCTTGTCTATATGCTCTTTGTATTATTACACCATATTCCTTCTTTTTTTTTTGCTATTCAGTTTATTAAAGAATGGGAGGTAAAGGAGCTGTGTCCCGTTCTTCAATAAAACCTGCAGGACCTGGGAGAGAAGGTAAGGTACTTATCTGATCGCTTGCTTCTCCGCTGCATAGTCTGAGTGTGCCGCATAGAGTACAGAGTCCCGGGACCTGTCAGCGGAGGAGCGAGCAATCGGGTAAGTACCTTACCTTCTCTCCCGGCTCCTGCAGGTTTTATTGAAGAACAGGAGGTAAGACATAGCTCCATTACCTTCTGTTCTTTTAAAGGGCATGTCCACCCCCAAAACTAAAATTCCCCCACCACTGGCCCCACTCCATATAGGACTCTGCCTCCTGTCTCCCCTCCGGGAGAAGTTTGGCATGCGCACTGCAGCCATTCTCCCCCCCCTCCCGTTTTGGACTCCCACCCCCCAGCTACAAATCTATTTTATATAGTGTAGGGCTTAGTCCCCCAGCCCCAACCGCTATATTTTTAATGTAAGAAACTTCCCCGATCTTTACTTGCCTTCCCTCTTTCCTCCGCCGTTCAGATCTACCGGCAGCTGCATCCGTAATTGGCTGCCTCTCAGCCAATCACAGACACGGCTGACGGTTCCGCCCATTTTCACGCAAGCAGAGGGCTGGGCAGTACGGCGGAGGAAAGAGGGAAGGTAAGTAATGTTTGGGGAAGTTTCTTACATTTAAAATATAGCAGTTAGGGCCATATTCTTTAAGCAGTCGAGATACCCTTTAAGGATGAAAGGAACCTAAATATACAGTACAACGTTATAACATTTGAAAGGTTGACCTTTTTTTACCCAATAACCAATCATTTTTAAAAGTGAACAACAAATTGCCATTTTGTATCACACAAGAACACACATTGATGAAAGTGGGGGACTTGAGTGGAAGAATTCTTTAGTTACATATTTTGTATTTTTTTTCTTTTATTAATATACAAGCAATGCAATATATTAATGGACTTATGACAAAGATGCCATGCTTCATTTTCCCAAATTAACGTCAATGTCTTTAGTGAAATAATTGTGAGGTTAATTAATAAAATAATATATTACTCATTGTTTGAATATTAGTTATGGCACTGGAATTTCATAAAAGAAATATAGTCAACCAATAAATTGGACAAAGTGTACATTTGGCAAATGTGAAAATAGAAAGTTTTTTAAAATGACAACAGATTAAATATTTACTAATGATTTTTTTTAATGAGACATATCCTTGTATAGTATATACAATTAAAACAGACCCTCTTATTCTGAACCTCAGTACAATACAGGACATTTTATATCTGTTGTATTCAATTAAATCAACTGGACTTAAAGTTTAGTTCTTGAAGACGTTTCGCTAGTCATCCAACTGGCTTTCTCAATTCAGAATGACTTGTACAAGAATCTGTGGCAATTATGTACCCTGGAAAATCCCAATTAGCATATCACTTGGCATAACACACCAAGTGTTAGGGGTGTGATTGGATAGTGGCTAAGAGGTGTTATAGGAATGTCTAGAGTAAGGTGTCAAAACAGCATTGTACATGGCAGACAGTCGAACCCCCCCACCTCTATTTAGGCTTGGTTTCTTTATTTTCAAATAAATGGACTCCTTGACACCTCTCTTGAACCCCCTAAGCCCCAAAAGGCACTTTTTAGTGCCCCACTGGAGGGTCCTTCCACCCCCTAGCAGGCCCTACTCTTTCCCTTCCCGCGAGTGTACGGGGCTGGGAGGGGCTGCTGGGAAGGGGGCAGCAGCATGGGTGGTTAATGCGATCACCTGCCGTGACCCCTTCCCAGCAGCCCCTTCCAGCTCCCTGCTCCATATCACTGTGAAGGGATTTCAACTCCCTTTGCGGCCATATTGTACATAGCGCATTGCTATGTAGTGCAGTATCGCCTCGAAGAGAGCTCAAATCACCACTGCGGCAATGTCGCTCGCCATTATAAATATGGAGAAAGCGGTATCTTGGCCGCGGCGATGTGCGGCACTAATTTTAGGGCATTTTTTCGCCCCTTTATAAATATGCCCCTCTGCATTTGTTTCTTAAAAGAATAGTACACTGCAATAGTGAACTATTCCTTTTCTACATAGATTGAAGCCAGGGAGGTTAAGGAGCTATCCCTTACCTCCTTCAATCAATGTTTAGAAAGCCAGGAACGAACTTCAGAAAATCTTACCTTTCACGCGATCCAGCGGGGCCGCTCTGACAGGTTCCCGACTTTCAGAGCGGCCCAGCTGGATCGCGTAAAAGGTAAGATTTTCTGAAGTTCGTTCCTGGCTATCTAAACATTGATTGAAGCCAGGGAGGTAAAGGAGCTATCCCTTACCTCCCGTTCTTCAATCAATGTAGAAAAGGGATAGTTCACTATTGCAGTGAACTATTCCTTTAAACCCCAAGTAGTTGCTAGATGGTAACATTTATAGGATAAAACAAAGAGGATGATATTTTAGAGAAATCTGGCAACAAATTGCAAGGATGAATGATGGAAATGTTTGGTAAAGAGCAAGCAGAAGAGGGAGAACAAGACTTAAAAAACAAATTGCTGCTTTACTGGAGAAGAAACCATTTGTTTACATCAATCAGCTTTTCATATACAGGGACAGGATGTGTTATACGGAATGCTGGGCACTAGTGTATTCATGATCAAATGAAATGTTTCAAAAGTTGGAGCAACTACACTATCAAACAAAATACCGTTACTACCCTCAACTACAAATAACCCTTGTATTTAAAAGTCTATAAAAACATTGTTGGCTGGCTACCCATGTATTTTTTTATTGAGCGATAACAGCAAATAAAATACAATCTCTTTTTCATTTCAAACATTTTGTTTACATAAATTGGAGACATCAGAGAAAGAAAAAAAAAACCAGTGTTATCGCTTGTTTTTCTTTTTTTGTTTAACCTTATAACAAAAATATATAAAATAAACATAAATATAAAACAATTTAACAGCGGTGGTGATACAATTTGTTCCATTGTTACACTGTTCTAATCTTCCATTTCCCCTTTTTTCTCTCCTCTGTGGCAAATTTCTTCACTACAGCCAACTTAGGGTTTGGTCTTTTTATATTGTGGGTGTAGTTCCTAAGGTATGAGTTGTTCTGGGGTTAAGACTATCCTCACCCACCATTGCAAATGTCCACGGGGTCCATATTTGGTCCTATTGTTTATATGATCCTGTCAGGTTTGCTTTCACTTTATCGTTTTCGCACATCCACCAGATTTTATTTACGAGTTGGGTTTTGTTAGGGGTATTCTGTTTCCAGGTGGAGGCGATTAGGGTTCTAGAAGGTGCGCAAAATCTACCCATGTATTGTGTTATAAATATTATAAGAACGATTATGGAAAGTAATCTGCTCTTGGCATATGGGTTATTAAAACATGGCCATGTTATAAAATTTCCTAAGATTGGCACTAATTGATGTTAAGTACCGTATCAGTGGTATTAACAGCTCTCTCGCACTGCGAACAATGCTAATGAGACAGACAAAAGTGTGGATTATCTTAATCAATCCTAAAGTAGAAATGCTCATCCAGATAATAAAATAAATGTTTACTCTAATAAATTAGCAATTTATTTTTTAGGACTTTCTCTTAAAGTTTGACATATTTAACCATTAAAGATTCAAAGAAATGTTGTGCTTTTGAGATATGTAGGTGAAAAATTCCCTCACTATATACTTTAAAAAAAGTATAATAAATATCTGTATAACATACTATGATTTTACAATAAACAATATATAGCTCATTAATCAATTAGTCTATCACAGATATTTGGTATTAAGGCTACAATATTAAATAATATAAAAAAATACTAAGAAATATTAAAAAGTTATAAAAACTAAATCCTACAAATAATTTTTCCTTATTAAAAGTAATAAGTTGAGCTTGAGCAGGACAGGGAGCTTACGTGTACAATATTTTAGTTAGGTGCATGTGTATTTCTAGAAACTGGGAGGAATGGTCGAGAGCAAAGCACAAGGTGCATGTAATGATGTTTTCTCTAGATTCCACTAAACCATCAACATTTCTCATGACAGTGGATGTTAATATTATATCTATATATAGTCCATAGGATGCATATTGACTGGTTCTAGGAAAACATTATAAACAATAAGCAATCTAATTAAATGTAATATCTTAGGGAATAATGATGTATGTAATAGCTTTAAACCTACTCCTACTGTAATGCAATAGCACAGCCTAAGCAGATAAAAAATATAACCAGTAATTCCGATTCACTAATAGCAGAGCAGCATGTTCATCTGGAAGATTGAACATCTATCCAGCATGGCCTCAATAGATACAATGCTTAAACACCCCATTAATATGGCTGCTTCCCACGGCCAGAACACTCTCTCAAAAAACGGAAGGCAGGCAGCAAGTTTGTTAAAACTTCAAGGCCTTATTGTATATGGTAAAAAAACATATTTATCAATGCATAGACTATGGAGGAACACTACTGTTACTAGAATAAGCAGATAAAAAAGGTGTAAAAGCAGATTTTTTATTCATACGTAATAATAAGAATAACTTAGGCCTGTTAGACATTAACATTTTAATAGTGACTTAAAGGGACAGTTCAGTGGAAATTATCAATATTTGTTTAATTGTTAGTTTGTGTAATGCCTTCTTAGTTATTCTACATATTCTCTCCCATTTTGAAAAATCAGTTGATTTCATACCCTTTGCTGTTCCCTGCTGTTGACATTAGTGAGCTGACATTTCAGGTTCTAACAGTCCTTCTTCTTCCCAGGATGCACCGCTACCTTGGAATGTTCCTAAAAGTAATTTCTACTGATTGGCTGTTGGATGGGTCAAAGATGCTCAGATCTCTACTGAGCAACTGAATCAACCCAAGCTCTGGGTCAAGGGCAAGACCATAACGGTCTCTACTAAGGGTCCTGCAAACAGGAAGTCAGTGTTTCGGTTGCATTTATTTATACACAGACACAACGCTGAATGGGCAGATTAAGGTCATTGGGATAGAAAAATTACTGCTCTTTTTTCTGAAAAGTATATGTATTTGTACTGAACTTCCCCTTTAAGTTACTGTACTGTACTAACGGGACAGGAAGACAGAGCTGGGTTATCAATAAGTAGAAACTGTATAAAAAAAAACATTAAAGTACATGAAGAACTGGAAATGTGTTATGTCTCCCTTAAAAACATGGGATTTTTTCAAAAAACGGGTGCACAATGTGTTGGTGTATATTAAATGTATGCAAAAAATGTAAGTTTTTTTTACCAAGATCTAAACATTACTTCTGGAAATTAATAATTTAAAGGCTTTCCAAAACAGGTTCTTACAGAAATAATTCTAATTTTTAATCATTTGATACAATCTTAGTAATCTTCCAATTTTGTTTCGCCTATCTGTCTTTCCATTAAGTGAGGAAACTATAATTGCAACACCTGACTCTAATGATCTACACTCTGGAGAATAAGTAATACTTATGATCTAAATACCACCAGCTGTTTCAGAGATCTGCGCATTAATTGGGCCCAGCGCACAAAAAAAATCTGAACTCCACATACAAAATATGACTAATAATTCAGTAATTTTTAATGATGAGTCACTGGAAATTTATAACTGGACTGATGTTTTGCAAATGTGATTGCACTGATAACAAAAGACATTCACAATTAACCTTAACATTAAAAGAGGTCAAATAGTTGTAGCTACATTTTGTAAATATTTCTATATTTTAAAATCAGAATCCTGTCAGGTAATTATGCATGATTTGAAAGAAATAAAAGTGTTAAGATGTTTATTTAAAGGATTTTTACAAACTAAACTAAATAAAAGGCGAAATTTAGGTAGATGCCAACACCTGTTTAATCTGCAGCAACCAATCAGACATTAGGAGAAGTTTTCCAACTGTTGGAGACCAGTAAAAAGGTAACAGCCGATTGGTTGCTGCAAATTAATAGCACAGGCAAACATCTTGCACTTTTTAGTTCCCCAGCACCTTAATTTGTTTCCTTCCAAATGGTAGTTGTGCATCAAACATTTCTGTAATCCAAAAATATTTTAACCAGTAGACAAAGTTTTGAATTCATCTGGAATTTCAAGCCTGATCCTGCAGTCCAAACTGCTTGTATTTAGTTAAAGGGCATGTCCACCCCCAAAACTATAGCGCCCCCCCCCCAGTAATGGCCCCATCATGTAGTGTAATAAAATCCTTACCTCACATCCCAGCTCCATATGGTTCTCCTGTAGTCCCCCCCCAAAGTCCCAAAAACTGCCCACCAGGAAGATAGCAGAGTCCACATAGGACATGCCTCCTACCTGGCCTCCGGGAGAAGTTTGGCATGCGTACTGCAGCCCTTCTCCCCCTCCCTCCCCCTCCCTCCCACTTTGCAATCCCTCCCCCTAGCATAAAATCCTTTCCATATAATATTCCCCCTGTCCCCCCAGCCCCAACCGCTATATTTTTATTATTAGAAAGTGCCCCAAACATTAATTACCTTCCCCCTTTCCTCCATCACACTGAACTCCCGGCAGCCGCGTCCGTGATTGGCTGCCGCTCAGCCAATCACAGACTCGACTGCCGGTCCCGCCCCTCTGCTTGCATTTTCCTGCAAGCAGAGGGCCTGGCAGTGCAGCGGAGGAAAGAGGGAAGGTAAGTAAAGTTTGGGGCACTTTCTAATAATAAAAATATAGCGGTCGGGGCTGGGGGGACAGGGGGAATATTATATAAAAAAAAATTTGGAAGGGTGGACATGAATATTAATCATTCTGCTATGATTGGACATCAAAATATTTCCCCATCATTACAAAGAACACATTTAATGTGCCAGTAATGTCAACAATTTTAAAAATGCAGATTTTAATGGAGAAAATATTTAGAATGTAGTTACTTAACTATTACACTGATATTAGAGTAGCAAGTTAGAATTTAAATACTTCCTCTTAAGAAAATGCATTTTAATAATGAATACTTAAAGGGAAAGTTTAGTGGAAAATATTATTATATTTGAAATAGTTTATATTATTCATTCCTACTTATTTAACTTATTCTCTTATATTTTGAAAAATCAATTGAATTCTTACCCCTTGGTATTCCTGTGCTGTTGACATTAGTGAGCTGACATTTCAGGTTCTATAGAAGTCCCTTTTCTTCCCAATGCACACTTGGAATGTTCCTTACAGTAATTTCTACTGATTGGCTGTTGGGTCAAACATGCTCAGATCTCTACTGAGCAACTGAATCAACCCAGGCACTGGGTCAAGGGCAAGACCATAACAGTCTCTATTAGGGGTCCTGCAAACAGGAAGTCAGTATTTTGGAAGCCTAAGGATGGAAAAATACTGCTCTTTTTTCTTAAAAGTATATGTATTTGCACAGAACTTCCACTTTATTAACCAAATCCATGCATTTAATTACACAAACAGCATTTTTCTTTAAAAAAAATACAAATACATCAGACCTAAGGACCTTTTTAAAAGATCCCAGTTAAAAAGCTAACAAAAAGAATAGATTGATTTAATGTGAGTTAAGTGCAGTCTGTTTTATTTAAAAATAAATAATGTTGGGTTTCTCTAAAAGATTACGTTATTAGGCTTTGTTACTATAAAATGCATACGGTATATTCTAATTTACTACATCATTAGTACTTTGAAAATGAAGGTTGTATCTCCAGACACACACTTCCCTGAACAATGCATGCTACATTCATTTCTGAATGCATACCTTCTGCATTGTGTACGTTTATCAGATGAGAAGCATAATAGCCTCATCCTTGCTGCAATCATTGTTAATACCAATCTGCACCATATGACTAGGCTGTTCCAATTTACTGCAAAATGTTATTCTCTCCCCTGTCAAATGACTTTGCATCCACGGAGTAAGATTTATCAGCTCGGAAATGACAAAATCAGTGCTCTAAATATATATGGCAATAGAAAGTTGCATTTACCTCTCGATTCTTTTAAATTAAAAAATATTGCCTGTTCTGATAAAACAGCTTAGAATGACTACAAGTAAAGATGGAAGCTATTAAGTTTTATCGCAAGCACCTGAGGAACTGTTTGCATGCAATTCAAAATGTTTCTTTATCCTTCTGAATTACTGACAGTGGCAAATTAAAATGAAGTGGCTGCATATGGCAGAAACAATCTTCACATTTACAAATATCCTGGAATATCATTAAATCATAAAGGAGAAAGCTGGGTGATATATATTATGAATGCTGCCTAATGCATTCCCAGCTTTGTTATTTGTTACAAATTTGTGTACCAGGGACAAAATTGGCCATTTATTCTGCAGCAGCAGCTGGTTGAAAACACTGTATATCACAGCCAAAAAGTAAGAGCAGAAAAAAAAAACTGCAATTAACCTTTAAAATGCCAAAGAGGGACATGGAGTTACAGTGTCTTGAAATATCTGGAATGTAATAAACATAACATTCATTTGTTTTTTTTAATCTTTTAAAGGGACTGTTCACCCCTCTGGACAAAAATCACTATGTTGTCCAAACCCCCCCCAAAACCTTTGTTTTATTTATAATCAATAATTCTGCTCCCAGCAAGAGATTTTATACTTACAAGCACCGTGATCCACCACTGCGGCTGTGCAATCTGCTCTTCACTTCCGGCGGGTAAGGCAGTCAGTGTCGGCCGTGAGAGTGACGTCACTGCTAATCACTGGCTGCCATTCCCGGTGCAATCTTCACTGCGGCTGCTCGGGAACAGAAAAAGAACACAGCACCCGCAGTGGAGAGACAGGAAGTGGCGATGAATTGCAAAGCTTGTGAGTATAAAATCTCTTGCTGGAAGCAGAATTAATGAAAAACCGAAGTCCATGTTTTGGGGGTTTTGGACAACATACTGATTTTTGTCCAGAAGGGTGGCCATACAGTTTATAAATTACTTTGAGAAAACAAGCACAACATAATAACCAAAATAAAAACATGTAAGAACCAAATAGAGAACATACAGCAGTGAAAAACACATATGTGGCATGTCAAAAACAATCCATGTAATTTCACCAAAACTAAAAGCTTTTTATTCCTATGTGCCCATGATAGCTAGCAAATTAGTTCATGAAAATATATTCATATATGGTTCAATTATCATAAATCATGGCTGCTAATTGCTATTGACCACCTACTTTAATAGTAAATATGAAAATATATACTCTACAATAGCAAGATGCATAAATAAAAATGTATAAATAAAACTGTTGTGTGGTAAATATTATTTTGTAGTGAAAATTAAATCAAATCAAGCACATTTATTTAATAAGATCTTCAATGTAAACAGAATTGGAGCATTTAAGGAAATCTATATACTAAATTACATTTTACCTAACTTACAGTATAAACCAGAAACAGACAGGGTTACTCAATAAAAGTTCTTATCGTTAAAAATGGTGCTAATTTTGGCCCAACCGATCAGATGTTAGCTTACAAATGTTAAATAAGATCTGATTGGTTGGGGCAAAATTAGCACAATTTTAAACGATAAGAACTTTTATTGAATCTCCCTGATAAAGCTTTTATAAAGATGTCAAATCTTGCACTAAAGTAAGACCTTACTCTCCTGTCCCTTAGCATTAGTGGCTGATTGAAGAGCGGCTTTCTTCCTGGCCACTAAAAGGGAACTTTGGTCTCCATAGAAGTATCCTCAATTACCTTTTGAACAAGCCCAGGGTTATGTCTATATCTGCAGTCTAGCCAGAGTTATGCTGGGCATACACTAGATTTGAGAAATTCAACTTTCGATTGCCAAATCTATCACACATCTAAAAACAGTGTGTGCAGGCAATGATGCAGAAACATTGGAATGGTTCCCAGTGTATGGACACCTTAACAGCCATGAAGAGGTTAAAGGGCACTGAAAAATAGTTTATTTTAAATTGACCATAGCTGGAAACTATAATTCTTCCCAACTACCACTGTATCATTGTTTTGTTGATCTGCCCCCTATTTCTTTAGATATCCAATCTAAGCTTCTTATATTTCAGCTGTCAATCAAGTTCCTTGCTCTCAAAAACTATTCTTCTGTGTGTAGTTTTACTGTAGCTGGAATGGTGACAGAGTTTTGACAGTTGGAATGCTGTATGCTGTGTGTAGGCTTGACTGTTGGTTTGTAGGAAAAAGTCAGGTTGGCTGGAAGTGGTTAAAAGAGGGAGAGGGGGATACTGCTCCTAAACAAAATGTGTGCTGGATTAAAGGCATGCAGCAACACACACAAATCAGAGTAAGTGCTCTGATTTATAGATTAGGATGAGTCAAAGTATTTTTTTTTAGTATAGTGTCCCTTTAACATTAAACACTTTCCACACAGCTGTGACACAAAGGCAGCCTATAACACTAATAGATTGCAATTAGCATACCACAAAGAAACATAAACCTGTAATACGCATAGTGCCTGCCTATGCCTAATTTAGGTAGAGGCAAATAGATATTTTTCGGGCTTCTGTGTTTTTGTAAAATTACCGGTAGATTTAGAATTCCTGGCAGGGAGATGGCTAATATGAGTTCTGGCATTAAATACATCATTAAGTATACTTGGACCTTTGGTACACTTGAGGGGCAGAGGGTGCAGTGATTTCAAACCAGGCAGTTCTAGCAACAAAGTTACCTTTAAAAAAAAAAATTTTACTTAATCTTCAGATATGGGCTTGTTTGGAAGGGGAGAAGTTCTCTGATTTTTATTGTCATCTGTTAATAAAGATAAGTTGAGGGTATTATTTCCTGTTAAATTTTTTCATCTCTATTTTCATGGGATATAGCAGGTTAGTGTCTGCAGGCTTTGGGCCTACAGTGTAAGAAACTGTCTGTCTATGGGCACCACCAATTGTTTCCTCTTTTACAATAATTTTTATGATTTTACAGCCTCAGGAACCCCACACAATTGTGTTTTAATAAAGAATTTAGGTCTAAATGCTCTATACAAAACAAAATGTATATGTTGTACAAAATAAATATTAAGACATGATCAAAAATTATCAAATTGTGCAATTTTCCCATCTATTAAAATTTCTCTAATCGAATTACATTTTGAGTATATTATCACAAATTATGCAGATAATCTAGACGATTACTGCTAACCTGTCGCTGTTAGGCATAGACCATGCTACAACAGCATAAATCCTGCCTCTCACACAAAGAATAGGGATTTAACAGCATAGTGTGCTTTCTACTGCTAACATTATTCAACTCTCCTGTCTTTAACTAAAAAGTAAAAAAAACCTGATATTGAACCTATTAAAGTGGGGACAAATAGTTTGAAATAAAATAAATAGGTTTAAATAGCAATGGTTACTTACTGTAAATGGCTCTGTGACCTGAAAACTTCAGTGGAAAATATTTTTAAAGGAGAACTAAACTGAAATGTTAACACTCCATAATCTCAACCCCCACCCCGAAAGCCCCCCCACCCCACCAATAAACTGTAAATTACTACCCCAGCAAATGGAATTAAAGTAAGTTTAATCCTGTGAAAGACTGGATAAGATATCTGTGCACAGTCTGGCCACACCCCCAGTGTCTCTGGCTAGAGACTACTAGTAGGCGTGGCTTGCTGTAACAACTTCCTGCAGCAAATTCGAACTGGGCATGTGAAAGAACCGTGACCACACTGGAATGCTGGGAAATAAACCCAAATCCAATGTTAGAAAGGTAAATTTCCCCGCACTCACATCAAAATGAGAGGCAGGACACAGATTACCACTTTTATACCAAGGTGCTCTTCCTTCTGATTCAGTGTTGTTCTGAGGCTTTAGTTGCCCTTTAAAACTCCTAGTTTACATTATGCATACATAGATATTCCACGTATTCTCTTCCATTTTGAAAAATCAATTGAATTTATACCCTTTTTATTTCCTGCTGTTGATATTAGTGAGCTGACAAGTTCTGTAATGGTCCCCCTTCTTCCCAGAATGCACATTACCCTGGAATGTTCCTAACACTAATATCTACTATTTCTAATGATTGGCTGTTGGATGGGTCAACATGCTCAGAACTCTATTGAGCAGCTGAATCAACCCAGGTGCTGGACAAGACCATAATGGTCTCTATTAGGGGTCCTGCAAACAGGAAGTCAGTAATTTGGAATAATTTATTTATACACAGACAAAATACTGAATGGGCTGTTTAAGGTAAAAAAATACTTAAATCTTAATTTTTGCAATTTGCATCATATAGGGGAAAGCAGGCAAAGGGTAACACTATAGCATCAGTACCACTGAGTTAGAGTAGGCTCTGCAGTTTGCCAGCAGTGTTGAGGAGTCGGGCACGCTTGGCCCCTCTGGACATACCCCACACCACTCTCCCTCAGAGTATGCATTGTGCAAGGGCGAAAGAGTAACATTTTATAAGGTGTCAGTTGAGCTGCCTTTTATACTCGGGGTTGGCACTCCTAAAATAGCTGTCATTAGGTAATTTGGGACATATGGCTGGACCTTTTCCACAAATTTGAAAATCCTTGAAAATTCAAAAATCCCCAAAAGTTCTTTAATGTCTTAGTGATCCAAGGCATTAAAGTTGGAGACAGATAATAAGCACTGGGTGAAGAGCGCACCTCCCTGTGAGCCCAGAGAGTCGGGAAGGCAGTGGTAAATATTAGGTTGTTGTAAGTCCTGGTTATGCTGTAGGCTCCCCAAATCTCCAGTATGAACAGTGGGGATATATGCCATATATAATAGCTGGATATCAGGTAATTGAATGAGGTTTCCGGGGTACCTACCCACCAGGGAAACAGGGATTATTCCCTAGGATTCATTTATTAGTGGATTTTTTGTTTTACAGCATTGGGGTTATAGATGCATTGGTGATAGGAATATCGTGTTTTATTATTATTTAAGATGTATTTGTTATTTATGTGTAAAGTGCAATAAAGGTAGTAATTACAGTGAATTATTGAATGTACAAGGCTGGTTGCTTTCTACAATTCTTTTACATGAATGCTTTCACTTGTAAATTACGATTAAACACAGCCACAAAGAATTGTACATGTTCTGTATGTTTTTTTCTTTCCAAACTTTGGTTTACCAATTAAAATAAAAAAATGTGTTCAACCAGTGCATTACATAATTATTTTATGTCTGGACAGTCAAGATGCTTGATTTTTTTTTATTCACAGAGGCATTATAACCATTGGGTCAGGGGGGGGGGTCCTAAGCTCTTAATAACACAGATTCAGCCCCCTGCTCTTCTTACACAGATTTAGCCCCCTGCCTCAGGTAACTGCTGTAAATGACTGGGGCCCGAAAATAGTTTTGCTTGGGGGCCCAGTGATTTCTAGTTATGCCACCGTAAATCACATATACATTTTGTCCATTGGGCACCATCATTTTATACATCGAAATCATACAGTATTTTAGAAAATATTTATTAAGGGACTTCTACCTTATCCTGTAAAAACTCTCTTAAAAGTCTAAAACATTTTAAATACGTATTTCATAATGTGCAGCAAGATGAATTATTCACAGAGAATGTGGAACATAATTTTATTAAATACTAACCTAGCTTATCCAGCAATAACCTTCCCTTATTTTCATTATTTAATGTTAAAACACTAGGAGTGTGTGTATGTGTGAGACTCGGATATTAATGGTAGCACAGTTCATTTTGGCAGTATTTCACTGATGTAGCCCAAGGCCATGGGTAATGGAACATTACTCACTATGATAGCCAGATTTCTTCTGCATCGCGGTTACAGGGCAATCTTTATGAGCCAGAAGAAGCTGTTTCAGCTGCGCCACTTCATTTCTCAGCAGGGTGACTTCATTCTAGATGTAAAGGGGAAACTTTTTGTTTAGAACCAACTGGAAAAAATCCTACAAGTTCACAGCAAACTGCTAACTGTTCTTGGCTATGTTGTACTTCCAGAGCTGAAGTTATCTATTCTTTTGTTCATGAATTATCCCAATAAATTGATATTATGAACAGATCTATGTAAATGTATATATATTTATACAAGCAACATCACTGTGAAAATAAAGAAAATGTTATACAACAATTCCCTGCACCCTTTGCTCTGCATATAATGCCACAAGTTCAGTTGGAAATTTATATATAAATGAACAGATTTCTGCAAAGTACTGTATAAGGTTGTCCATATTTTGAACTGGGACAGGTCTGCACCTATTCACCACTAGTGCAATACGCTAGAGGATTTGAGGGCACCCGAAATCAAGGCAGTAAACTGTTGTATCTTTCTTTAAAATGCCTTACTGTAGGTTTAATAACTAGTAATTCTGAGAAATTCTAACTAACCACCAATAAATTCCACGCTGGTTAACACCTTATGAGCCTGCACAACATACCCTGGTATGCAATTACTATGGAGAATTTCAAAGGAAAGTCATTTTTAATAGGGCAAATATGGCACAGCTCCAATGGGTTAATTTTCAAATAAAATGTTTATGAGCTGTTGAAAACTGGCTGCAAAGTAAAGGTAAATCATTACAGGAGATGGCACAATGCACAGTAAATGAAACAGACTGTATAGACTGAAATGTGTATTTAAAATAATTGCAGTGTACGGAAATATGAACAACAAAAACATAGCTAATTTTACCTGACTGTTTTGTTTACAGTATTGTTATTGGAGTACAACATGTCATTTCTTAGCAGCAAGTGAATTACATGATTTAAAAAAAATCTGATTTGGGGAAGTTTTCTGTCTAAAATAAAGCTGTTATAAAAGAGGTGTAATGAACAGAACACAGCCAAGCAATTTAGTTCACAAGTTGGCATTCATTAATAAATGTTGGGGGGTTTCAAGTTCTACTTTTTCATTCAGGCATAAGTAGTTGTACCACTACCAGTGTCACTAATTATTTTACTACCATGGAAACTGAATATTTAGCAAACTTTAGTTTTTAACAGGTTTGGTGTAGTTTTAGTTTACTTACTTTGAAAGGAGACTCTACTTATCTGTTTAAAATGTTTAGCACATCAAAGAGTGTATACGCATGGTCCATGATTTTTTAATTTAGCCAAATAACAACCTTCTCCTCCCACCCAAGAGAAGACCCAATAGTCAACATGTAATTAAAACTATTTCAAGGAAGTAACGTCTAATAAAAGCCAATTCATGTTGGATTTGATAGTACTGAAAATTAAAACATGGAGTCTGTGCATCCCATGTACTGTTGTTACCTGTATGATGTATCATATTACTATATGTTAACAGTAAAAAAAATGTACATACAGGCAGGTTTAATGACAGCTGATCATGTGTAATAAAGCCACACCTATAATTTTCTCTAATCCAATCAGATGGCAGAGACCTTGTACTAAAATATTTAATTCCACTGCCATAGACAAATCTTTTTTTTTTAATGATTACATTATGGGATAACCTTATTTCTTATGAGGACAGTAATCCCAATTCCTTAGCAGTGGATCACAGCGAGTGGCCACCAGATTGGATTGGAGGCATGTTGGATTGGTGTGTGTGTGGGGGGGGGCGGACAGTAATTCCATACAGTTAGCCCAATTCCTTGCCATTGCAAATATTTGGAAACTACAACTCTCAGCAACTAAAGCCTGTTGGGATTTGCAGTTTCCAAACATCTGGAGTGCCAAGGAATGGGGGTTACTGTAAGTGATTACTGTACATTTAAAGGGCAACTAATAGCTCAAAACAATACAGAATCAGGAGAATGGTACCTATTGTTAAAAATATGCCTTCTCATTCTGTATGGTTTTGAGGCTTTAGTTGCCCTTTAAATGGACAGCAGTATTCCCATGCAGTAGTCCCATACAGTAATAGCCATACTGGATTTGGTTATTACTGTATGGAACTACTGTATGGGAATTTGGCTGTCCATTTAAAGGGCAACTAAAAACAATACAGAATCAGAAGGTAGTAGTGATCATATTTTCTACACTTGACTTGATACTCGAGTCAATCAAGTTTTACTCAAATTGAGTATATACGGTATACAAACTACTCTATCACTCCACCCATCTGTGCTTAGACACCTCCCCCTTATACATCATGACTCAGCCTAATTCCAGATTATATCTCAAATCTTGTTATATACGGTATAAATTTCCAAGATTTAAAATATAATCTGGAAATAGGCTGAGTCATAAGGTGTAAGGCGAGGAGGCTAATTAAGCACAGATGGGTGGTGTGATGTAGTAGTTTGTATAAGTTTACACCGTTTTGCACAATATTTTAGCCTAATGATGGTGCTCTGTGAAGCACCGAAATGTTGAACTCTTGTATAAAATTTTATGCAGCAAAATGTAGTTTCTGCATTCTCTCAAAACTCTTTTACAGGCCTGCACAATCTCAGAGGAGGCAGGTAAAAGAATAGCATTCAGTCATTGGCTGTAATGTCAATGGTATCATCTATGACTGACAGCTGGTAGCTGGAAGAACCATGAAGCAGAAAAGGGGAAAAGAACACCAGACAGCATTTCAGATTAGCCTTACATCTATAAGCTTTTTATATATTGTAGGTTTTGGGGGTGATTTACCTATATACATTTTGTCATTTGAAGGGTGACCTTTCCCTTTAACAAAATAGTATATAGTGTAGGATGAATTGCTTTGTCCTCGTTTGCATTTTTTGGGGGGTTTTGGTGATTAACCTACATACAATTTTGCAATAAATTTTGGTGGAAAAGTTGTTTTTCTATCAGGCACTCTTGCTGAAGATTAAAAATGTCCACCCATAAAATGTAAAACACGCAAATGTGGCAGAATTTTGCTGTGGTGATGGAGAGTACAGAAATGTTTTTAATTAAGGATTACATTGAAAGGTAAAGATGTGGGTGTACTTTTTTTAAATCTGGGATGGACACACCTTTTAAACTAAAGTCCATAAATAAAACATGAATTAACTTTTTAGACAAAGAACTGCAATATTACAAACTATGATGATATTGTGTTAATATGCTTTATTATTCTTTATATTTACGTTCAGCTTCTCCTAAAAAATAGTTTGTGGGCTAAATTCTTGCAGTAAAGGCAGACCTCCAGACTTATTACATTTACTATTAAATGCAACGTAAAAGTAATCATGGGTCATTACTGCCCACTATGCTGATAAGCTCTGCCAGCGTGTCAAGTGAAGAGTTATTAAGGAAAATGCAGGATTGATTAATGTGTTCACATAAAGAACGCTTTAATTATTTCTTTGACATTCAATTTTCTTTACAAGTCATTTTGTTCTTCACAGCCAATGGTTTTGCTGTTGGCAGACAGAAAGAAATTTTGTTCTTCTGCAATCGCCGCCAACATGGCCATTTTAACCCTTTAAAGCTTGGCAAAAATACTTCATTAGTATATATTTTAGAAGTTTTTTGTTTTACATGTGAGTTTACAATCCAATTTTACAGCACATAAGTGTGAAACAATTCTTTGTTTATATTAACCTTTAGATAGTTAGGTAAAATCTTTTTTTAATCTTTAGTTATCTACTTCAAGTTCTCTAACTACAGAGGCTGAATTAATTTCCCCCATACAACCATTATCCATTCCCTGTACATTCATTCCCCTAACATCCATTCCCCTTTATTATCTATTCCCCATTACATTAATTCCTCATAAATTCATTCCCCGTTACATCTAGTCCTTATATATTCATTCCCTATTATATAAATTCCTTATTACATCCATTCCCTATAAATCCATCTCCCATTGCACCCTTTCCTTAGCCTTTGCTGCTATAATTATATATTATGAATCTGCTGTCATGGCCATGTATATTTAAACAAATGTAAAAAAAAAAGTAACATAATCGAACAGGATGGGTCACAATCTATGCCAAAGGGAGTTGCCACTCACATATGATTGTTGGCCGAAAGTGGCCAGTCTTTGTGCCAGCCACTTTGGCCAGCATAGTCGTACATGTGAACAAAGCTTGAGCCAGAATTGCGAGGCCTGTGTTATAAAATGTTTTTATGAGGATTAGACATGCCGCTATCTGTGCTAGACAGTTTGTCATTTCTGCATAGTTATTCAGGGGTTATTTATATTGCAAATCTACTGTGTTACAAAGGTTATAGAGAACACATTTTGCACACATTTGCAGCCTTAAAATCATGTGGTGATATCTAAATATGCTAAGCCTACCACTGGCATTAGCAGCTATGTTAAGGTAAGGCTGGCGTAACTGCAATTCTTTAATCTGTATTTAGTAATAGACAGCACACAACTACATCAGATTAGCCCAGACTGCAAGATGTCTTACCTGTGGCAAAATGTTATACAAATATAAACCATGGAAAGACTATATTACTATTGGTTATATGAACCACATTTATATACAAATATAAACCCTGGAAAGACTATGTTACTATTAGTGATATGAATGACATTTATATACAAATATAAACCATGGAAAGACTATGTTACTATTGGTGATATGAATCACATTTATATACAAATATAAACCCTGGAAAGACTATGTTACTATTGG
>JAACNH010002177.1:0-45055 GCA_019447015.1 Hymenochirus boettgeri
CCCCTTTTAGTGGTATTTTAGTGAAAACCATTTTAGTATGGAGAGTCACAACAAGTTTTTTGCACACTTTACTGATCCTCAAATTCATAGCGATCTTTTTTTGGTACCGAACTCTGCAAAAATTTTCTACGAAAATAGGCTTTAGTTTTCCCTTGTAAATCGAACAAATACTGATCCGCGTTTACTTTAACCGATATACGAGGGGACATTGGTTAATCTTGGAGAAGGACCCTTTTTTTTTCTAATTTATATTTTTTAGGTTAAAAAAAAAAGGTGTGGTATATCACTTAATTATTATTTTGTGTGCATTTCCCCTTTTTTGGGGGATCATCCCAAAGATGATCATCAAATCCAATTCCGTTTCCAATTCTAAATCCGATCGAAAATTAATAATACGATCAATATAACGGCTGTGCGTGAAAGGTTATATGTGTATACAATAGTCATAGACGCAGTAATATGTGTTTATATAATATAACAGTCATAGACTAGTAAGATCGTTTAAATATGTATAACGGATCATAGCCGATGTAATATGGGTTTAATTGGTATAACAGAGTCATAGACGCATGTATATGGTAATATGGTATACAGGTCCATGAACCTGGTAATATGGTTTAATATGGTATAACATGCTAATTGATTAACTAGCTAATATGGTTTTAATATACTATAACAGAACATAGACTTGTTATATGGTTGCCCCATCATATAGTATGACGTCGTAGACTAGTATATAGTTTATATTGGTATAACAATGTCATAGACTGGTATAGGTTTTATATGTAAGAACGCCATAAACTGTTTATGGTTTAAATCTGGTATAACAGAGTCATAGACTAGTATATTGGTTTAATATGGTATTAACAGAGTCATCGACCAATAATATGGTTTAACAGAGTCAGACCGGTAATAAGGTTTCTATGTATACCGTCATAGACTGTTAGATTTGTTTAATTATGGTATAAAAGAGTCATAGAGTATAATATGTTTTAGATTGGGTTATCAACAGATTCATAGACTGGTACTTATGGTTAATATGGTATAAAGGAGTCGACTGGTAATATTGTTTAATGTCCTAACAGAGACCTAGACTGGTAATATAGTTTAATACAGGTCAAGGAGTCATAGACTGGTAATGGTTCATATGTTCTAAACGTCATAAGATGGTAATATGGTTTCCATTATTGTATAACATCCATCAAAAAACTTTGGTAAAATGTTTAATATGGTATGACAGGTCATAGACGATCGTTAGACAAGTTTTATTTCATGTATTCCATGAAATTATATAATACATAATAAAATAAAATGTTATCAATTTCCTCAGGGATTGTATTACCTGCACCAAAGACACAATCGCCCCCACCGCGACATAAAAGAACTGAACATCCTTCTTTTTTTTTTTTTTTTTAAATTCCATTTATATTTTCCAATTTTTACAAATATAACATTTACATATGTGTTACAGATTTCGCTACACCATTTCACAGCAGCAATAATAAAATATCAATTAAAACCTGACATTTCTTGTTTTTCTGTAATCAAACCGTCGGATTTAATCTGATCCATTTCCCCCATATCTTATCAAATTTCTCATTACATTCCTGTTTTTTTAATACTTTGATAAGAGGTGAGTTTTCTTTATTAATTATCCCCAACCATGTTGATGATGGTGATTCCTTGACCATCCATTTTCTATCATTACTATGCTTTTCCCTGGCGTAAAATAGATTCACCCAAGAGCTTAGTCACATATTACTGCATTAGCCCAATTTAGAATGCCAATAGACATGTTTCCTTCCGGGAGCTTTTGAATTTTTAATCCCCAAATTTACTTTGGCTAAATTCTGGATCCACTTGTTCCCCAGAAAATTTGATCTTACTTGCAATTCCAGATAATATGATCAAGGCTGGCTTCTGGAAATCTACTTGTGGACATTGCCATATTTTTCTCCTTTCCATTTCCCAATGTTTTAGGTGTTAAATAGGGCCTGATTAATCCATATAACATTGTATTACTTTATTATTTTGAGTGCATCAAAGAGCACCCCAATCATGAGATTCATTTTTTCAGACCCACTTCTTCCTGATAGGTTAGGGTTATAATCACCCATTTACCAACACTAACCTCTTAGAGGGATATTATAAGCATTATAATTTATTAATCAATTTGATATAATCTGACAGTCATTTTCCTTGATTTGTTTCTCCAATTGTTTTAAGATTGGGTGATGACCAAATTTTAACTTTACCCTTTCTTATTTCGTTCGTACAACAATGTCTCAATTGCAAGTATCTAAATTAAAGTTCCCCAGTAGATTGTAATTTTCCCGAGATTTGGCTCATCATGGGTATTTTCCCTCCTCCTGAAATAAATGCTTGAAGAGTTTAATAATCCCAAACCTACTCAATATTTGCTGAGTCAAGTGCTATCTGCGGGAAGGTATAATTCCCCACAATGGTGTCTCCGCAGTGTTTCAACAATCCAAAGAAAGTTTTAAAAAAACTTTTTTCCCAAATTTTTCTTCTTGTACATGTATATGGTTCCCTTACCAACATATGTTTATTGGATTCATTAACATAGCTAAGTAGTGTCCTTTTGTCATGTACTGTAAGCATAAATTTCGGCTATGGTGGGGACTACCATTTCCCCAACCAGCATTTTACGTGTAATTAGTTTGACTTTTGCCCCAGAGTATCTAATTTAAAGTTGGGTAGTGCTAAACCCCCGCTTTAATCTTTTGGTGCTTGTAGTGCTTAGCTCACCCTTGCTCTTCCATCTCCCCATACAGAGGAACAACCAGCATGGCTTTTAATTTATCGATAGAATCTCTGTATTGTATACCCATTGTGTGCTTCATGGCATATGTATTTGGGAAGCAAAAAAACTTACATTAAGTTAATCCCTCCATTACAGCTTTAAAGGCAAAGCCTAAGTCCAATCGTAACATTTTTCTTTCATGAAGGACAACAACTGTATTACATTTAGTTCATAAAAACTCTCCTGGGTTTCTCGTTATATATATTTCCAAGATACTTTAACATGATTCCACTATCGGAATTAAATATATAGTTGTACAACCGTGGTGTTAATATTTTAATCTATGGGCATTATCCATGCTTTTTCCCATTAATATGATCCCGGAAAATTCCCAATTGTTCCATGGTCTTTATTACTTCTATAGTGATATCATGCGTCCAGAACACACATAATATCATCGCGTATAACGCAATTTTCTCTTTGTAGGACCTTATTCTAGTCCCCTTATTTTTTCTATTAGCTCTTAAACTAATTGCTACTACCTCTATTACTAACGCAAATACAAGGAGATATGGGCACCCTGTCTCGTACCTCTAAATAATAGGAAGGACTCGAAATTTTACCATTACTGACACTTTCGCTTCAGGCTGATTATACAATATTTTTATCCATTTATAAATCGTGGCCCCTATACCAAATCTTTCATTACTTCCCACAAAAAGTCCCATTTCCACAGTGTCAAAGGCCTTCTGAGCATCTAATGACAAAAGCATCCTTGGCCTATGTATCGTGATAATTTGGGATTGAATTAATACTCTTCTTATGTTCGCTGAGAGACGATTCCCAGCATAAAGCCGTTTGGTCTTCAGCGACTATAGATAGTATCACTTTTTGTAAGCGATTTCGCCATAATCTTTGCTAAAATTTTAACATCCACATTTAACAAGATATTGGTCTTAGCCTCATGTTTTAATGGATCTTTATCGGTTTTAACAAGTACAATTATATTCGCCTCCCTCATAGAGTGGGTATTATTCCTTTCATATGCCTGTTGATATTACCTAACAGGGACTATCACTAATTTCACTGTATTTTTTAATATTTCAATAGGTACCCCATCCCTCCACTGCTTTTCCCCTGTTGGATTGTTTGATAGCAATTTTAACTTCTTCCATGGTAATTCTATCCTCTAATTCATGAATTGTTCTCTAGATAGCTGCGGGAATTCCAACAGCCTTAATATTGATTGATCTGCCTGCTTCAATATTTTTAAGTTTGACTTCTACATGTTGCATAATATCCTTAAAACTTTCAACTATATCTGCTGGCTATCCACATCCTTTCTGGGGATCTTTAATTTTCCCAATAACCATAGGAGTATACAGTTTCTTACGTAATGTATGACAGGAGCTTAGCCGACTGATTCCCAGCTCAAATTGGCTTTGGCTTTGTAAAAAAAAACTTCCTTTGAGCTTTTTCATATAGAAATAGTGTTTAACTTCTCTGCTTGTTACACAACTTCAAAAACATTGGTGTGGACCTCTAATATATTCATGTTCTGCTGCTTCATTTCCTTTTTAAGCTCCCTTTCTTCTATCTATATTGTTTTTCATACCAGATACTGTTGATTTTAAGATTCCCTTAAAAAAGCTTTTAATGTATCCCATTAATAGTGGTGAAACTGACCTTGGTCAATTAGTAAGTAATTCATTAGTTCATCTCTCACCTTTTATCTTTCCTTCTTCTGGAACAGGGGACAACACCCGAATGGATTTAATTTCCATAATTTATCATTTTTTATCGGCACCTTCTTCCAGTGTCATTAATATTGAGCATGATCGGAGGGGCCCCTTGGTAACACACCTCTACCCATTATAGTTCTTTGCCACAGAGGGCGAACGACTTATAGTCAAGACGTGATAAGGTACATATGTGTTAGACTTGACATGGGTAATCCGGGAATCTGGATATAAAATTCCCATGAATCTTCCAACCCCATTCTATTATACTTTGTTTTATTTTGTTGGATTCAGTTCTCCTCCTTGTTTAATGTTTCTTGGGGGAATTTATCATACATTTCATCTAAAACCATATTAAATTCCCCCATTACACTAAGTTAGCTTTTGGAAATTTTGCTATAAATCAATCAATAAAAATTGTTTTATTATAGCTTGTTGGGGGGTTATAATCCCACAAAACACATATTGAATTAATCAATCTCTACTGCTAGACAGATATATCTACCATATTGATCTATTTTTCTCTAAATTACGTATTTCAAACGAGAATTAAATAAAATTGACACCCCTCTTGGTAACTTGAGAATACACTATGGACAGAAAGTCCAATCCATTGTTTTTTAATATTTTGTTGTCTCCTATATTCAGTGGGTTTCTTGAAGGCATATAATATCAGGATTCTTATTTTTAATAATATCTAGTACTAACCCTTCTTTTTTGGGGTTTCCGCATTCCCTAACATTCCAAGATAATATTTTTAATTCTTTCGTTCTTATCCCATCCCCACTCACTTATTTCGTTTCTCATTATATTCATTATTAACCTGCTGCCTTCTGAATTTTAGCTTTGTACTCACAGTTGCACCACACTGTATACACATAACAATTTGTAATACATTTAACCCCAATATTACCCCCACCCTTTCCCTTCACAGGATTGCCTTTGCAATTACATGCCCTGTCTTACTAGGGAAATCGGTCAGAGCTCCCTATCCCGACTATTTTTTATCAGAGGGAAAAAAAAAAAAAGTATATATCCATGTTTCAACAACGTTTTTAAGCACCTTACAGTGCATATGCTTAAGTTATGATCAGAGGGCAGATCCTTCTCACTCAATTTTGCAAATGGTGTAACTATATGACCCTAAAATGTGCAGTGCTTCCCCTATTACCCTTCCCCTTATTAAAAAGTGAGCATATAAATACGTGATTAAAACACCGTAAAACATTTACAGTGTTTTTAGTGCCAAATTCATTTCAATCCCCATAATGCTAAGATAATAATAAAAAGAATACATATATTAAGCCACCTCCCACCCAATATTATATATTATAGATATTCAAATTTGTATAACCTTGTTTCAGCGTTATTAACCTTAAATTATGTGAACAAAAGCCAGATCATAACACTCAATATTTGCTAATTAGTGCAGCTGTGAGGACCCTAGTGTAAAGTGCTTCCCCTATAACCTAACCCGTCTTGATATAAGTGCTTAATACTACTATTGTCCCCCCCCACTCTTATCCTCCTTCCACCCTAATGTGGAAATTTAATGGTAAGTTAGTACTCTAATCTTCCCCTAATTCGCTTACTATTTCCCATAACTCTAAAATCCTATTCTATCTTAAAATAAATACAATATTTAAACTAACCTCCCTCAATGCATCATTATATTCAACATTTTTTCCAAAAAAAACCAAAAAAACCCTTAACTTATATCAGCATTACATTTCTTACTTTTCCCTGTATATTACAATTAATCATATTATCCTATTTAGGTCCAACCAATTCATTAATTCTATTGGATCTGTAAAAAAAGTGTTTTTCCTCCTTTGATCACTCCGAAGGTTTGGCAGGAACAATAGTGATATTGCTATATTTGCATTGTTTTAGTCTTTTTGTGTTGCTGTAAAAACGCTGCTGCTCGCTCCTTTTTTTGCAGTTCACTTAAAAATCGGGGTAAATACAATTGATGACCCTTCATAATTAAGGACCCTTTTAAACCTTGCGAGCCGTAATATAGTATCTCATCTTTTGAACTAAGATAGTCGTCTGCAATTATAGGAGGCCGGGCGCTGGTTCCTGGGGGTGGTGCACGTGTTGGTATTCTTGCACTCTTTCTACCATAAACATAGATGATAATTGTTCTTGTGTTAAACATTTTCAGTAACCATCCTCAATAACATTTTTCGGCAATTGGCACCTTCTAGTCGTTCGGGAACCCAAGAATCCTAATATTTTGGCGGCGTGCCCGGTTTTTCATAATCTTCCACTCGCTCCTTATACAGGTCTAATTGCTTTTGAATAGCACGTATTCGCTGATAAGTGTTTACAGAGTTCTTCCAGATATGAAATGCGACTTTCTGCCTCCAACATCCTGGTTCTAAGTTAGACAAGTCTTGTCTGATTAAATTAACATCAACTTTTACCTCCTCCACCAGCCCCGTTACTAAAGTTTTCATCTCTGCCATTGCCTTTATTAAAGTGTCTTGTACCTGTGTGGAGTGGGCTCCGGAACTTCTCCTTCGTCTTCTATTCGGGTTCTGAGTCCGGGATCGCCTCCTCACCCCTTCGCTCACCACCACGGCACCCGAGTCCCTTCGGCGTACTGTCGTGATGTAGCCTTCTGGTATGCGGCGCAGCAGTTTGTCCGTTCCGGCTTACTTATGGGTGTTCCGGATCTCCGAACCTGCTGAGCTTCTCCCCGCTGCCGTAGCCTCACGTTTCTCACGGTCCTTGATTTTGCCCATACCCGGACATTTGGAGCAGCAAACACAGAGGACAGGACCCAACAGTATAACAGCGTTTAACTGGGTCGGGAGTTTTTGACCAACGCGTTCCACCATACTCCATCTTGGACCGCCCCCTAGCTGAACCTGAACATCCTTCTTACCACAAACGGCAGAGTTAAAATAGGTAAGGGAAACCTCCTGGTCTTTAATGAGCTAATAGCACCTACGGTTTATATTATACCTGTATATTAAAGAAAGGACTAAAGATCAAATTTATCAAATGCTCGAAATGTCAAAAACAGTTTTTTGTTTAAACCGATCGGCTACTCTAAATTTTCCAGCGGTTTATTGGAAAAACCAGCTCAGGCCAGGTGGATAATTTTTCCACACCTTCTTTAGTCTCCATCTCTAAATCTAAGAAAGATTTCCACTTGGATTTCTGATCATTGCGCTCGGATCGGAACTCCCGCTCGGAAGAACATCTGGCCATGTAGCTGTAGTCACTGCATACATACGTTGTGCAACGGAAATAATACATTCCAGCCATAGTAGGCTGGACTGCCCAGATCTTTATTGTTTGCAGTTTAATTGTCAGCTTTCTCATTTGGATTCATCTATTTTACCGTATTCACTGCGATGTTCCCTTAATGAAATACAATAATTCATAATTCTATTTGTCATTTCAGCTGATTTCGTTTGGCAAAACAATTTATGGGACCGGCAGACCGACGCCAATGAACTCAGGGGCACTTTACTTTATATGGCACCAGAAAGTGATCG
Source organism: Hymenochirus boettgeri (assembly GCA_019447015.1). Lineage (NCBI taxonomy): Eukaryota > Metazoa > Chordata > Amphibia > Anura > Pipidae > Hymenochirus > Hymenochirus boettgeri. Next base: position 8,016 of record JAACNH010002177.1, read on the forward strand.
GCTACCTTTGTAATAAGGAACCCCATATAATGTAAAGGTATGTTCTATATTTAATCATATATTGCCATCATAGTTTATTTCTCTTGTTTGTTTTATATTGTAGGTAAAGATATTATTGAATAGAAAATAATCATTTCAATATATTAACATTCAGGCTATGGCCCCACTAGCAGTACACGGAAGCATGCGGGATTGCAATGTCACAATTCCGTGTACATGGTAATGTAACACTATCGGAGTGCATGCGATACGGAGCAAAAATGGTGATCGCATGTGCTCCGATGTAATGGGATGGCGCATGTAGTGGGGCCGCTGCAATAGGCTACCACAGGATTGCAAATCTCGATCCAAAACGCGCTGGTGGGGCCTAACCCTTAGTATTAAACTAGCCACCCTTTATGGAATGTCATGGCTTCAACCCCCATACTGTCTAAGCCACAATCACCCTGGATAATCTCGCAGTTGTGGACAATAGGATAAATCTCCCAATAGAGCTATCCTGGGAACTGGGACCAGCCTGGTTATTTCAGGGGATAATCATTTAGGCAATCTGACATTAGCCACATTTAATCAGAATAAGATTATGTTTTCATTGGTCCATGTGTGGGAGACATGGACTCTTCCTAGATCAGATTCTAATATTTTCTTTATATTTCTTTTTCCAGTGTGACATCTGGTCCTTTGAATTGTATAGATTGAAATGGCTAAGGATACCACGTAAGTAAAACTCACTATTGTCACAGTTAAACCAAGGCTCTCATCACATATCCTGTGTGGATGTGTGTTCTACTTACTTCCTTTTAAAGGAGGCAATCTATCGTTTGTCCAGGCCGACCGGTCCACAGTGTCGATTATTATCGATTATTTATTTCCGGCTTTGCTGTTTCTTCTCATGTGTTTTTTTTTTCATCTCTTTGCACATTACGGTTGTTTCCAGGATACAGTAGCATAGATGATTCTCACAAGGAAAAGTCCAACACTGAAGTCTCCATCAGCTTGGTGAGTTATTCTTGTAGTGTAAACCCTTTAAACCCTTATTGTGAACTGTCTTATTTGATATTTGAGTCTGCAAGAAAAATAAAAATGGAATTTAGCCATTAGAGTTAATAGGGAATATTTTATCTCCAGGTCTGAAGATTCCACAGTTTCCTAAATCTGTTCAACGAAAAATCCAGACGAAGACCCCCGGGGAGAAGAATTAATTCAGCACAGATTCGTACAGGAACAGGAAAGGGAACGCTATGTAAGACACGAGATGGTCGAGCTCATGAAGACCAAACACAAATGGAAGGTTTGATATTTTATTAGAAATATTTCAGAAATAAATAAGATGCTAATAAAATTAGGGTAACAGAAGAATGTGATATTCCACCTCTTAAATGGAAATAACCTGTAACTACCCCTGTGCTGTACAGCCAACCCAGGATGGAGCTAAAACTTTCAAGTCCCATAACTGATAAATTCCCAGGAGTAAAACTTTTTTAGTCTTTAATTTTTTTTTATCCTGTTACTTTCTGTTTGACCAAAAGTGCATATGGTTTTACATATCAGTAGGGTTTATGAGTTATGGTATCTCCAGTAAGTCCTGAAATTTTAAACGTACCAAATAACGTGGACCTAGGCTCCCACGTTATTTGTCAATTCAGTTGCTTACAGCTAGGTTGCCTGGAACCTCTTTTTTTACTCCCGCCTGCCTACCTTTTTATGTCTTTTTGGCTACGTATGTATATTATGTTTGTGTATTTATCTAATAAAGTAGTGTTATTATTCTGTGGACACAGTGTGCATACACGTTATTTATGGGATATTATGGGATATGGTCCCTTTCCCTATAAATATCATTATTTTATGGGATATTGTAGTGAGTGCCATGGAACTTTGTGTTTCCCATGTATATAGTGGAGTCTTTCTCTTTGTTCTTTCTGTATCAATCTGTATATGTTGTAGGATTAAATAAGGATAAAAGGAAAAATCATTGGGGGAGGTATCCCAAAACTCTTCCTGTCAAGATCCGATGCCCCCTCAGGATCCGACAGAGGCCCATCAGGATCCATAGAGGCCACTCAGATCCAGACAGATGCCTGTCAGGATCCAGGCAGAGGCCCGTCAGGATCCAGCCAGAGAACGTCAGGATCCAGACAGAGGAACGTCAGGTTCCTGACAGAGACCTGTTCAGGATCCAGACAGAGTCCCATCAGATCCAGATGGACAACTATTAAATCCGACGGACGCCAATTAAGATCCAAATGACACCAATCAAGTTCCAGACAGATGCCCATTGAGATCCAGACGCAGGCCCATGAGGATCCAGGCGCAGGCCCATCTGTATCCAGGCTCAAGCCTATTAGGATCCAGACGCAGGCCCATCAGGATCCAGACGCAGGCCCATCTGGATCCCGACGCAGGCCCATCAGGATCCCGACACAGGCTTATCAGGATCCAGACGGAATCCCATCAGGAAAAATAGTTTTCATAGTATAGATCCATTTTGCTTCTTTCTTCAGAAGCTTCTTATCTATACCCCTTTCCTGACAGCTCTCTCACATATGTCAATAACCTGAAGGAGATATCTGTCTTCCCATAATGATCTGAGATTACATGTTTAGCTATGGCAGACCGTATATCATATTTGGGTATAGCAATCATGTGTTCTGTAATACGTTGACCAAAAGGTCTAATCGTTTTCCCTATATATTGAAGGCCACAAAAACATGTGGCCATATATACCACCCCCTGGTATGCAATAGCAAAAAATTAATTCTATACTTCTTATTGGTGAAATTACTTTTAAATGCCTTAGATTGTTTGATGAATTTGCATGCATTACACCGAGACATATTGCATCTATAGCACCCTTTTGTAGTTAACCATGTGTTAGTAGTTGGTATAGATCTAAATAAACTAGGTGACACTATGGAGCCATGCTCCAAGCCTTCCGATAGGAGAATTGGGTCCCTTAGAAAGAACAGACCTAGAATGGGATCGTCCAATAAGATACCCCAATATTTGGATACTATACGTTTTCTTTATAGCTTTGTGCAGTATAAGTAAGTGTTATATATGGTGAACAGGCCGACGGTTTGTGTTTAGGGATTTTATGTCTGTGGAAATTAGAACCAAGAAGTTCATCCCGATTTCTGAGGACGGCTTTATCATATACGTTTTGGATGTCCTGAGTTCTATAACCTCTGGATAAGAGTCTGTCCCATAGATCCATAGCTTCCAGCTGGAAACATTGCCATGTGGAGCTTATACAGCGAAGTCTGACAAACGGCTATATGGGATACCCTTGATAGTGGTACGTGGATGACAAGATGTGGGCTGTAATAAGGTGTTAGGGAAATAGGTTTGCGGTATAGTTTCATATCTATGTGATTATTACAAATAGCAAACTTTACATCCAAAAATTCTATATCACGTGCGTTGTGACTATAGGTGAATGTGATGTCGGGATCCATATTATTACAATATTGTACAAAATTCTCTATGTTTAGGTCATTGGAGTCTTCCCAGACAATGATAATATCGTCAATATAGCGAAAATATTTCACTATATTATGAACAAAGGGATTATTGTCATGATATATGTACTTGGTCTCCCAAGACCCATATAGAGGTTCGCATACGAGGGAGCAAATTTTGCTCCCATCGCAGCCCCCTTAGATTGTACATAGTACCGAGTATTAAACATGAAAAAATTTGATGTAAGTAAATAATTCAAACAAGACAAAATAAATTCATTCTGTATATGGGGATAATCCATATAATGATATAGCCAAAACGTAATGACCTCTATGCCCTTATGGTGTTGTATTGATGAGTATAAAGAAGCAACATCCATTGTTATCCATCTATAGGTAGGTTTCCATACTAGATCACTCAATTTATTAATAATATCAGTCGTATCTCTGATGTAACTGGGTAATCTGAATACAATACCCCCAAAACACCAAGTGGCAAAATCCACCTGTTTTCTTTATCCTCAATGCTCTAGTCCAGAAGGTTCATGGTTTAGGAAGCAGCCATAAGTCAGTGGACATTGTTTACTGACTGACAGCTCTACCAGGAAGACCAGCACGAGGAACACTTAAGCCAGTGAAGATGTAGAGAGACAACCAAGAAACAAAAATTTGATAGTATACATCCACACAGAGTGCAACTAGACCTAGTACGGACACTGAGCTGTTAACTGTATTAGCAGGTCTTCAATCGGTTTACGGTTATCAGCTGTGAATGAAGGAGCCCCGACGGAAACATAGATAGAAGCAAACAGGATGGGGGGGGAGTAAAAGCTACAGCAGGGACAGAAAGAAATGTTTTGGTATATAGAAGGTTACAGCAGACAGAGGATAGGAGAGAGAAAGCTCCCACAAAAATTAGATAAATTAGTGATTAGTGCAGGGATAGGCTGGTGATTGTAACTGCATAGTAAATAGCAGAGAGTTAGCGCCTCTAACAGAAGGAACTGGCACTAGATACTTTGACACGCCAGGAACGGTCCAACAGGTCTCGGGGGACGAGCTTACCTGATAGAACACAGTATCCAGATGCCACACTTTACAAGGCCACAGGTAGGCTCTGGAGAGACATAAAATAAAATAAAACAGAAAAAGGTTAGTTAGGGATACATCTTCTATTTAAACTTAGTTTGTGTTTCTGACTGTACTTATCCTTTAAATTGATTGCTACAAATGATCTTTTCTTTTGGGCATTGTTTTTACGAAATTGTATAAAAGAATCCTCCAATCCAGGAAGTGCATTAAATCCAGAATTTTTTTTATCAATTTAAAGGAGAACTAGGTTTAGCAATATTAGTTTTTAGTGTTCTAATCAATGTTTCTGAATATCCATAAAACAAAATCTATTACTTACACGTATATTATTATTGTTTTTACTTACACAGTGAATTTTCATGTCCGATGTCTGGATTTCCTTAAGAAAAAAACAAGAATTGGGATACGTTTTTAATACAAAGGTTAATTTATAGTCATTAGACCAAGTACATAGATCAGTCTATTATTAGGCTAAGGTCCGGTTCATGGGAAGGAAATGACGAGGATGGAAGCTTCTAGGTTTGGATTAGAAATGGTCAAACTTCCTAAAGTTCTAATAAATTCAGTTAAAATAACAATGGTAACTTACTGTACATGGCTCTGGAATTGGTCATGAGAACACATACATATCACCAAATTTGTTTAAATACTAACTTTCCCGGGTTATATTTGAGAAACCAAATTGAAGTTTCAAGGCTGAAATTGAGGATTATCGAACGCCACATTATAGGGTTATGGAGCACTAAAGTCGAGGTTATTGCTGAATTTGAGGGTCACCAAACGCCACATTCGGGGGTTATCGATTTGAAAATTCTATAATTATCAAAAAAGTCCACGAATTTGTAGTTCAAGAGTCAAGAAAAGTCCGAGTTCGTACGAACTCAAATACGACTAAACTCGAGTTTGAGTTCTAGTCAATCCCTAGTTGGGAAAACAATCTACTATGACTTGTATTAATTTTTACTTACTTGATGAACCATTTCCTTTTCTGGTGTCAGGATTTCCTAAAGAATAAAATGTATCATTATTAATTTTTAATAAAATGTTAATTTATAGTCAAGAGACCTTTGTTCAGTTTATTATTCTGATATCCAGTTAGTGGGGAAGAAATGACCAGGATAATTAAAGGTTCCAGGTTTGCTATATTACTTTCTAGTGTTCTAATCTATGTTTCTAAATAACCAACTATTACTATATAACTTATACTATTATTTACTTACTGGTTCGATAATTTCCAGGTCCGATGTCTGAATTTCCTTAAGAATAAGAAATATTATTAATCCACTTAGGCTTAGGCCCCACTACAATACACTGAAGCAGGCACGTTATTACATACGATTGCATGTGCGATTTTCTGTGCGTTGTGCCGCATTTACACATGCGTTTTTGTGAATTTATTATAAAACGCATGTGTTTGTATAAAAAATTGGTGGCGCGTGCACAAACGCCTAAAATGCATTAGTGGGCCTATCCCTAAGGCTGAGGCCCCACTACAACCACCGAAGCGCATGTTATTGCTACATTGCGTGTGTGATTCTGGTGCTTTGTCAGTGTGTTTCTCTGCGTTTGCGCATGCAATTTTGCTATTTTCCATTAAAAAAGGTGATCGCACAACATAATCACATGCGCATCGAAAATCCCGTGAATTTTTGCTTTCCATCGATTTCCATTCTAACCAAAATCACATGCGAAATCGTGTGTGCAAACAAGTGAAAACCTGTTAGTCTGGCCTAGCCCATAGTCTGTAGACCAAGCACGTAGTTCAGTCGGCTATTCGGATACCCAGTTAGGGGGAAGGATCCGCATAATTAAAGGTTCCTGTTTTGATATATCCGTTTCTAAAAGAAAAACTTTTCAAAGTAAAATAATGACTGCTATTTCTATTATTGCTACTCTTTACTATTTACTATTGTCTTTTACTTACTTTGTCTTCCATTTCCGGTGGAGTTTTCTAAATAAAAAAAAAAGACGTGTTACATATTCGATATAGGAAACGGAACATGTTCTTAACAGGTAATATAACATAATAAGATATTGTAATGTCACATAACAAACCAGTTCCAGTTTTAATGATAGTAAATATATTCCTATGAATTAAAATGTGTACAATACATTATATGTTCAAACTACAGGGATTGACATAAGAAATGGTCTTACCTTCTTTTGCCGTCTGCAACATCGGAAACACTTTTTTTGAATCGCTTCCACCAGGAATCCTTGACGATCACCAACTTGATGTTGCATTAAGAAAGTAAAATATAAATTCAGTTTTGCCTATAGGACATTCTTATTCAAATAACAGTATAATGAAAAGTTAGAATGTTCTAGACTATGAGTTTGGATCTGTAGATATGTTGTCTGCACTGTGGTTGAAATACACAGCACTATAAAATATTCATTGTACCTGTGTGTGCAAACGTAAGTGGGCAAAAGGAAGTTTATTAGCAATTAGCACTTGCCTGCTCTGTATTTTTTTAATGAAATTGGTGTGATATTATACTTACTTGCATATTTATGGTGATCCTTGGCGTTATGGCGTCCTTATTAAAAAAAGGAAAGAAAAGTTATAAATTTAAAAAAAGTTATTTATCATTTATCTCTTTAAATTAGTGACGACTTGAACTCTTAACATTGATATATCTACAAGGTACCAAAGTCAGGATCAATCACACAGCCTTTAATTTTATAGTAAAAATTGTAGAACAAATAGATCATTAAAATTATGAAAGGTGGGAACACAGAACACAGGTAGATCAAGGATATAACATAAAACTGTACAAATTGTATTTATTTGTACAGTTTTACCGGAATATACAGCATATACTCGAGTAAGCCGAGGTTTTCAGGCTGTAAAAATAGCCTGAAAACCCGACCTCGGCTTATACTCGGGTCACAGTAAATTTTCCCCCAATCTGCTGCTGCTACTTGCTCTCTATGTAACGCACCAGGTAAGTTAAATCCCTGGATCTGGCTGGCACTCTGCTGTCTGCACGCTGCACTGACGTCACTACTCGGCGCCAGGCAGTGAGTAAGACAGCCCAGAGTACGGATGTCAAGCGCGTGCAGACAGCAAGTGCCAGCCGGATCCAGGGATTTACTTACCTGGTGCGTTACATGAAGCAGTAGCGCAGCAGATTGGGGGGGAAATTTACCTTACCCTGACTTACCTCTATTGTAAGTAAGACTTCACTCACTGAATGTTTTGGGCCTTTCCTGGGGGGTGCTGTCCATAAAAAAGCTTCATTCCTTGGCACTAAAGGAGTTTGAAAACTACAACTCCCAGCTACTAAAGCAGTTTCCAAACATATGAAGTTCCAATGAATGAGGCTTTTTTATGGACAGCAGAGTTCCCATACAGTAATAGCCAAATCCAATATGGCTATTACTGTATGGACTACTGCTGTCCATTTAAAGGACAAATAAGTACAGTATTAGAAGGCAGTAGTGGTCATAATTTCAACCCTTGGCTTATACTCGAGTCAATCATGTTTTTCTTTTTCAGGTAAAAATAGGTACCTCGGCTTACACTCGGGGCGGCTTATACTCGTGTATATACGGTACTTATTGTTTTGTTACAATTTAATTTCTACTTACTTCGACACAGAAGTTGGGCCCGGCTCTTGGTGCTAGGGAAAGAGAAAATAGTTTGTTCATTTTTAATAAATTAACAGAATATAAATAGATACAGAAATGTAAATAAATATATATACATCGATTCTTTTTTTTTAACAATCTAACATAGCGGTTGGTGGGGGTGGGCAGGGATGCCCTATATTATATAAATAATTATTTAGAGGGTAGAGATGCCCTTTAACAGAGCTGATAAATAAATGGACGAGAATCTGACCAGTGATATGAAAAACTTTCAAAAATGAAAATGTTAAAATGAATATATTTCCTTGTGTATAATTACCAGAGAAATGTGTCCTCTGGCTATCCTCTCCATGGCCTCTTTTTCTCCTGGGGAAGACTGTAAACGGACAAAGTAAAATAAAATTACAATAAATATATAGATGGATATAATATATCAACTACATGAGATGGGGAGGGTATAGGATAGATAGGAATGATAGGTGCCTGTTCCAGTATATACCAGATGTACTGTGCATCCCTATATCACTTTCTTCCCTAATGTTAGAATACAGGAGATAGTGATGCTGGCATGCAGTGAGCTCTCAGATCGACATGATCGGTACATTGACAGCTCACTGCTCATACAATGGCCACCCAGAGAGGTGAGTTCCTTAAATAGAGACTTAAGGTGTGATGTATTCAAAGTAATGATCTTTCTGTATATTCTCTATACGGAACAATGGAACATTGTCTACAAACGACAATGATGTTATATAGGGAGGGAATAACGATCTGTAGTTTGCCACTTGGACCAATAGGTTACATTTGTGACGGCAGTAGTTCATTGGAATCATACCTCACCGTACACATGGCCGATGGTATTTAATGAAAATCGTGCATGTGTATACCACGTTAATAAAAAACGGGGCACAATTTAATGTAAAAAAGATTAAATAGCAATGAATCTACATAGAATATATCTATAAACTAAAGGAAATAGATAAACGGCCATCTTACCTTGATAATGTTTAGGTCAATGACGGCCTTGTTAATCTGGTTAAACAGCATTGTGTTTAACTGCTATAATGAAATAAAAAACACAAGTTAGTTTTACATTGCACAAATATTATTCTTATAGTTTAAAGGGCATCTATACTGAAAAAAAGATGAAATTGACCATTACTGGAAACTCTAATTCTTCCCCAACCACAAGCAAGCAGGGAGCCAGATCAGAGAGCTGTAGGTTGGGGTGGGAAGGGGGGCCCTACAACATATGAAACCTTTTACATAGGGGGAGATGCCCTTTAAACTTCTGCTGTAAAGAGTTTGTCTGTAGCTGGAATGGTGACTGAGTTCTGACAGTTGGTTTGCTGTGTGCAGTTTTAACAGTTGGTTTAATTTAACAGAAAGTCAGTCAGCACAGATATAACATGATGACATGATCTGGACATACAACAAAGATGGCGTTTCATAGAGGCACCGATGGGATATTGTCAATATTGTTTCTTTATAAATAGGCCCCATGAATTCTTTAATAAGGATACTGATCCATAAATAACATTACTGATCCCTGATCCAGACTATTGATCCATAAACATACAGCGATTCTCAATAAAAAATATTAGACTGTAAGGACACCTACCGATCCTTAAATAACATAACGCTCCTCAATAAACAAGACCCAACAAGATGCTAAAACATCCAATACAATACAAGATATTAATAAAGATTGTATAAATGATATTTTACTGCTTGGATTGATTGTGCCTGGATATCTATGGAAATAACAAACTGTTACAGAGCAAAACAAAACGTACTCACGCTAAATGTTACTGCAACGAAAATGAGTAATATCTTCCGGATTTGTTTACATAACATCCTGTATGACATCACTATTTATATGACATGACATCATCCTCAAATATACAAATTCTGAGGTTTCAAGGTCATGATCAAATTCCTGAACCTGGGTCACATGCTACATTTTTATTTCCATGGCAACCATGCCTAAACCTTTAAAAAATTTAATGACACAACCATAACCGTGTGTGTAGGATTTTTTCATGCGCTTGCATAGACTTGTATTAAACGCGAGTTTGACAGAAATGGACCAAAAATGGTGATCACGTTGTTATAAAATCACAACGGATTTTATCGCTCAGGGGCTCACTTCTCACGATTTACATTATAAATGAAATGTCATTGGTGGATTGCAAAGCGAAAACAGAGCAAAACGCAACAAAAACACGCTAGTGTGGCCTAGCCCTAAGGGAGCATACAGATCCCAGCATGCCTACATAGCAAAGTACCCTGTGGGTAGGACCCCGACAAAAACAGATGAAATAGTCATATTTACTATAAAAAACATTACCTAAATGTAAAATAATAGAAATAATGAATATTTATGAGCTGACCAGCTCACACAGATAACCATAAAACCCAAAGTTAAAATGGTATCCAGAACCCGTAGCACTAGCACAGATACGAACTCTACCAGTAGGAGGGTAAATGGCTACTAAAACTGACTGAGAACAACAGCGTGTCAGTTCCAGTCCAAAACTCAGGGGATCCAAACTCCGTTAGTAGGAAATCCACCTGTAGAGTTACTATCTAAAAGCAATGTAAACACCATTCCACTGGCGTGCACACACCCACGTTCACTCGTAGGCAATAACAAATGTACATATAAAGTGCACATACGTCACGTTCCATTCTATCAGGAACGTCCCGACCTGTGGCAAAAGTCCCCCGGTCCCCCAGCAGTTAAATTGTTATCCGACCTTGGCTTGGCTGCACTTGGGTTCCTAAAGGAGGGATAAGGCGCCGAAAACAGTAAGCTTGACCCGTGTAACAACAAGGTCACTGGCACTTCTTAGCTAACAACAGAAAAACAGGACAGAACCGTGCACCACAGAATCCCAGATGATTCTGATACAGATTCAACGTCACCACTTGTTTATTTCAATAGCTTTACCTATACAGACTGTGGGGTAACCCTTATCCTTAAATCTCTGCCCCACAAACTTAGTTTTGTTTGATACATTTTTCTTTTTCGGAGCAGTTTCTCCAAGTCTAACCATCTGTCCCATGGGGATACCTTCCAGCCAAGACGTTTATGGGCACTGTTGAAGTCACTGTAAGTATTGCTATGGACATCTTTGAAGGATGTACTCGTAACGAGTGTGCCATCCCCACTTTTCTCAGATCCAGGAAGACAATACTTTGTTACTAGATGTACTCTGAAATTGTAGTTATTCATCTAGTGCATCTGGGGTACCCCCATACCAAGAGAATATCACTATATATCTCTTCCAGTAAATACATTTATACCATAACTCTGCTTTACCTTATAGGGGATTACTATATCCAGCAGACGGGGACTGAGATTTGTTTGTGGTTTATTAGAAAGAAGTGCATCTGGGGTTCCACCAACATTAAGAATGTATTTGCAATGTTGTATCTGTAGCTTGTGTTCTGTGCAATCCCCATATTGTTGTATATCTCTAATGCCTCATCTCCAATCAGGGTTGCCAGACGTCCCAATTTTGACAAAATTGCCGAATCTGGGCACAAAAAGTCCCAGTCAGAGCTAAAATCCCACCCTACAGAGCAGCCTGGCAGCCTTGCTTCCGGAATGCCAACTCCCTGCCCAGTTACGAGTTAAGTTCATGCTGCTGCTGACTCGTAGTGATTACTGAGCATGCTTGACGTCTCAAAAAGTCAAGTCAGAAGGAGGAATAGGTAGAGTAGGAGGGGGGAAACTGAGTCTGAACAAACCAAGTAATTGATTACAGTCATCCAGCAACATGCACATCTCAGCGTAAGGGCTACTTACATGTACTCTATTTATTTACAGACTCTCCCTTTACAAACCTTGTGGTATTTCTGGTGGTTCCCATCCTGACAGATATCAAACATCAACAAAAACCAAAGTGAGGATCGGGGTGAACACATAGGGGCATCACATTCTTCATGACACAAAGTAAGAACCCAATGTCCTATCAATGCATTTAACATACTTGTTAATATGGAAAAGAAAATATTAATCACAATGAGCTTCCACCAGCTGGAATTTCATTAGTCTATCCTGGCAACTGAAAAAACTAGAGGATGAATTACCATCTGTCATTCGTACAAATCGTCACTCTGTCCTTATAGGCTCTCACACAATGAATTGGAACTGGAAAGGTTATCATTCCTTTATGTATGATAAATGATACATGTTTGATTCATTGGGGACAGCACAGTGGCTTAGTGGTTAGCAGAACATCGAGGAGCCGTGCAACCCGGAATCATGCTAAGGTCTCAAGCGACTTAAGAAATCATTTATTAACATATTGAAAGGTGCACATTATTACAGCATTGATACCTTCAGCGCTGAAGTCCTGGGTTCGAATCCCCCCTTGGACACATGTGCAATGGGTTTGTATGTCCCCCCGTGACTGCCGTGCATGTGTAAAATAAAAGTGCTTAGTAATATATCTGGAACTTATGAGCTTCTCTGTCTTTATTCCAGATAAGTTTATTACATTGTGGTGCCTGGACAGGAGCACTAGAAGATAAAGGGCCCTGTGGCTTTCTCGTCCCCAGGGACCCTTTTTAATTTTGGATAAAAGTGCTTAGTTGTAAGCCTTTCAGGGCAGGTCCAGACGTAATGTGTCAATGTAATTGTAAAGTGTCACTGAAGATGTTGGCGCTATATAAATCCGTAATTTAATAGATACTGTAAATACGGTTGTATACTTTCTATACATTCTGTATTGCATACTACTGTACATACTTGTTACATACTATATAATACTGCACATTTGTATTGCATACATACTGTACATACTTGTATACATACTATATGATACTGCACATATTTATTGTATACATACTGTACATACTTGTATACATACTATATAGATACTGCACATATTGTATTGTATACATACTGTACTCACTTGTATACATACTATATAGATACTACGCACATATTGTATTGCATACATACTGTACTACTTGTATACATACTATATAGATACTGCACATATTGTATTGCATACATACTGTACATACTTGTATACATACTATTACATACTGTACAACTCTATTGTATACATACTGTACATACTCTATTGTATACATACTGCACATATTGTATTGCATACATACTGTACATACTGTTTAGGAACGGAACAGTGCAGTACTCACGGAGGAGGCTATGGTAAAATCAGTCTTTATTGGATAACATCGTAAAAGCACGGAGACATATTAACTCAGCTACTCCACCTGCTTGACGCGTTTCGTGTCTCAGTAGCTGAGTTAATATGTCTCCGTGCCTTTACGATGTTATCCAATAAAGACTGATATTACCATAGCCTCCTCCGTGAGTACTGCACTGTCGTTCCTAAATTGTATACTTACCTAGACCCGAGCCTGTGGGGCTGTCCTCCGGAACATAGCTGCAACGGACAGGCGTTCGCTTAGAGTGCCGCAGCAAGAGTATCCACTGTATCTTGTTTGTATTAATCTGTAAATCCTGTATTGTACACATATTATATACATACTGCACATATTGTATTGTATACAATAGTGCATATGGTATATACATGGTGTAAATATGTATTGTTATACACTGCACAAACTGTATTGTATACATACTGTACATACTGTATTGTATAAATTCTGTACATAAATTCTGTATAGAGTGCATACAATAGTATATATATAATGTACATACTGTATTGTAGAGATGGGATCCGGATTCGACACGCAACCCCTAGGTTCCGAAAATTGAAAGATCCATCTGAATCCGGATGGATGTTACTGATTACAAGCCTTTACAACTATGACACATTAATGTAAACTAGCAACCTTGAAAAAACACTTTTAAAGATACAGATCAGTGGATTCATAGATATGATCGATACCAACAGTCCCCAACTACACATGTGCAATCCTGAATGCAATCACGGATGAACGGGCCGCCTTACCAGACAATGACGTTTAAGTATGGCCATTCGGTCAAGGTCCAACTTGGCAGATCAATGAACTACGCCCAACCTAATGACCATACATGGATGATTATCATCTGGTACAGCTATTCATCAATTGCTTTGATCGCACATGTGTATGAGCCTTAGGACTGGCAGACCTCTGTTGAACCTTGGGCAGATCTATTTTGCAGATGGGTCATTAATTTCTCAATGCTGTTCTGGTGAGGTCTCTTGTAATGGTGGCAGTTAATAAGCTAGATTTATTTAATTACCTCATTAGCTTCTGGCCTTCAGTGTACATTTTGAAAGACACCTGATTGACCAAAAATCAGGATACTCTCTCCCCATACACACTGGGGGGCCAACAGGGGTTCTATAGCAAACTTAATTCCCATTACATGTAACCAAAGTAACATAGTTTGTATATAAAGACATACTGTCCCATCTAGTCCAACCTTTATACCCTATCATAATGTGGATAACGTTACTAAGTAACATAGTATTGGAGGTTGTATAAAGACATACATCCATCTAGTCCAACCTTTATACCCTACCCTAATGTCTGTATAAGTTACATAGTACATAGTATTGGAGGTTTGTATAAAGACATACGTCCATCTAGTCCACCTTTATACCCTACCCATAATGTCTGTATAACAGTTACATAGTAACATAGTATTGGAGTTGTATAAAGACATAGTCACCTAGTCCAACATTTATACCCACCACTAATGTCTGTAGATAACAGTACACGTAACATAGTATTGGAGGGGTTGTATAAAGACTACGTCTCTAGTCCAACCTTTATCCTACCCATAATGTCTGTTAACAGTTACATAGTAAAATAGTATTGGAGGTTGTATAAAGACCTACGTCCATCTAATCCACCTTTATACCCTACCCATAATGTCTGTATAACAGTTACACAGTAAACAAGTATTGGAGGTTGTATAAAGACATACATCATCTGTCAACCTTTTACCCTACCCATAATTTTGTATAACAGTTACATAGTAACATAGTCTTGGAGGTTGTATAAAGACAACATCCATCTAGTCCAAACTTATACCCTCCATAAGTCTGTCTAACAGTTACATAGTACATAGTATTGGAGGTTTATAAAGACATACTCTCATCTAGTCCACCTTATACCCTACCATAATGTCTGTATAACAGTTACATAGTAAAAGTATTGGGTTGTTAAAGACACCCATATATTCCAACCTTTATACCCTACCCATAATGTGTCTAACAGACACAGTAACATAGTATTGGAGGTTGTAAAGACATACGTTATCTAGTCCAACCCTTATGTCCTACCCAATGTCTGTTAACAGTTACACAGTAACATAGTATTGGAGGTTGTATAAAGACATACATCCATCTAGTCCAACCTTTCTACACTACCCATAATCTTGTATAACAGTACATAGTAACATAGTATTGGAGGTTGATAAAGACATACATCCATCTAGTCCAAACTTATACCCTACCATAAGTTCTGTCTAACAGTTACATAGTAACATAGTATTGGAGGTTATAAAGACATAAGTCCATTAGTCCAACTTTTATACCCTACCATAATGTCTGTATAACAGTTACATAGTAACATGATTTGGAGGTTGTATAAAGACATAATCCATCTAGTCCAACCTTTATACCCTACCCAATGTCTGTCTAACAGTTACAACAGTAACATAGATTGGAGGTTGTATAAAGACAATGTCCATCTAGTCCACCTTTATACCTACCCAATAATGTCTGTTTAATAGTTACAATAGGTAACTAGTATGGAGGTTGTATAAAGACATTACATACATCATCTAGTCCAATTTATGCCTACCCATAATGTTCTGAAACAGTTACATAGTAACATAGTATTGGAGGTTGTATAAAGACATACGTCCATTTAGTCCAACCTCTATACCCTTGGATTTCATGCCTCTGATGAAGAGTAACCATTACATGAAACGGGCGTAGACATGCTTTTTAAGATGTACTAATAAAACTTTTGGTTTTTATGGCAAACGCTTTAGTCTGTTACCGGGTGCCCATCTTTGTTTGGTGATTGTACTATGTGTTCTTAAGTCCCTGCTTATTTTGGTTTACTGTTTGCCTGTTATTTTAGAATAATGCATTGAGTACATAGATGTTACTGAGTGCCGAGGGTCGGGGGGGGGGGGGGTTGTCCACCATAAACCATATACTGGTCTATGACTCGTTTATACCATAGTACTGGTCTATGACCCTGTTATACCATATTAAACCATATTACTGGTCTATGACCCTGTTATACCACATTAAACCATATTACTGGTCTATGACCCTGTTATACCATATTAAACCATATTACCGGTCTACGACTCTGTTTTACCATATTAAACTATATTACCAGTCTATGACTCTGTTATAGTACATTAAACCATATTACCAGTCTGATTCAGTTATACCATATTAAACCATATTACTAGTCTTATGAATGTTATACAACATCTAACCATGTTATTAGTCTATGACCCTTTTATACATATTAAACCATATTACCAGTTTGATGATTGTACCATATTCTGGTTATGACCTGTTTTACCATATTAATGGTCTATGACTCTGTATACCATATATTAACCATATTACTGGTCTA
This sequence comes from Hymenochirus boettgeri, assembly GCA_019447015.1. Classification (NCBI taxonomy): domain Eukaryota; kingdom Metazoa; phylum Chordata; class Amphibia; order Anura; family Pipidae; genus Hymenochirus; species Hymenochirus boettgeri. Next base: position 24,764 of record JAACNH010002177.1, read on the forward strand.
TGACTCTGTTATACCATATTAAACCATATTACTGTCTATGACTTGTTACACAGATTGAATAAACCATATTACTGGTCTATGACTGTTAAACCATATTTAAACTATATACTGGTCTATAATATTGTATACCATTATTACAACACCTATTACAATATTAACCATATTTACTTTCTATGACGTTATACACATCAACATGTTATAGCTATGACCCTTTATACCTATTAAACCATATTACCAGTCTCTGACTTCTGTCTTTTAACATGTTACTGGTCTATGGACTCCTGTTACCATATTAAACCATCACCAAATACGGGTCAAACCATGACTCTGTTATACCATATTAAATCATATTACTGGTCTAAGACTGTGATACCATATTAACCCATATTACTAGTCTAATACTCTGTACACCATATTAAACCATATTACTAGTCTACGACTCTGTCATACCAGATTAAACCATATCAGAAGTCTATGACTGTCTTACATATTAAAACTTATTACCAGTCTATGACTCTGTTATACCATATTAAACATATTACTGGTCTATGACTGTTACACATATTAAACCATATTACTAGTCAAGACTCTGTCATACCATATTAAACCATATCAGAAGTCTAGGAATGTCTTACCATATTAAAATTATACCAGTCTATGACTCTGTTATACCATATTAAACCATATTACTGGTCTATGACTCTGTTGACACCATTTAAACCATATTACTAGTCTACGACTTCTGTCAACCATATTAAACCATATCAGAAGTCTATGACTGTTTACCATATTAAAACTTATTACCAGTCTATGACTCTGTATACCATATTAAACCAATACTAGTCTAGGACTGTTATACCATATTCTAGCAAAATACCGCGTTGCAGCGGAGATGTATTGAAATAACCTTTTTAGTAAGAAAGCAATAATGTATCAAGATTGCTGTATCAGAATAACTGTTATGTTTCGCTGTTAATTGTAAGGATGTCTTTGGTGTTAGATGAGCGTTCTCTTCTGGCAATGTTGATGCTAGGACAGCATGTAATCGGGGTGTGACAGTGGAGAAAATAAACCCACTACCCCCTCCCCGTCCGCCCCCATACACCCCACTATATCTCTCTGTCCACCCTCCAAACCCTTCCCTTTACACTCAGCCAGTCCCCGCATACACCCTGAAATTTGGTTAAAAATCGCGTTCCAGCCGTTAGTGTGCAGGGAGTTCAAAATTCTATTCACCCCCATTCACCCCCACCTAAAAAAAAATATTTTGTTAACCTTTACTGGTAAAGGAGTATATGCATACAATTTTGGTTTGAAATCTAGGACAAACGTCTGTGCAATGTCAGATACCGTACAGGTGCAATGTCAGATTACTCACAGGGGAATTTCGAAAAAAACCTTCTTAACTTTTGTTAACTATTGTAAGTAAGGTGCAATGAATGAGCCTGCCAAATTTAAACCGTCTGCCTCACGGCAAGTTGGGAATTAGTGATGAGTGAGTGAGTGAGGTGATGAGTGAGTGAGGGCTTTGCCTTTTCGAAATGAAACCTGCTTAACTTTTGTAAGTAAGGGCAATGAATTGAGCCTGCCAAATTTAAGCCGTCTGCTCCACGGCAAGTTGGAGAATTAGTGGATGAGTGAGTGAGTGAGTGAGGGCTTTGCCTTTTCGAAAACAAAACCTGTTAACTTTTGTAAGTAAGTGCAATGAATGAGCCTGCCAAATTTAAGCCGTTCTACCTCCACGGCAAGTTGGAGAATTAGTGATGAGTGAGTGAGGTGAGTGAGGGCTTTGCCTTTTCGAAACGAAACCTGCTTAACTTTTGTAAGTAAAGGTGCAATGAATGAGCCTGCCAAAATAAGCGTCTGCCTCCACGGAAAGTTGCTGGAGAATTGATGTGAGTGAGTGAGTGAGGTGATGAGTGAGTGGAGTGAGTGGGCGCTGCCTTTCAAAATGAAACCTGCTTAACTTTTGTAAGTAAGGTGCAATGAATTAGCCTGCCAAATTTAAGCCGTCTGCTCCACGGCAATTGGAGGAATTAGTGATGAGTGAGTGAGTGAGGTGATGAGGTGAGTGAGTGAGGGCTTGCTTTTCAAAATGAAACCTGCTTAACTTTTGTAAGTAAGGTGCAATGAATGAGCCTGCCAAATTAAAGCCGTCTGCATCACGGCAAGTTGGAGAATTAGTGATGAGTGAGTGAGGGCTTTGCCTTTTCGAAACGAAACCTTGACTTAACTTGTAAGTAAGGTGCAATGAATGAGCCTGCCACATTTAAGCCTACTGCCTCCACGGCAAGTTGGAGAATTAGTGATGAGAGAGTGAGTGAGGGCTTTGCCTTTTCGAAATGAAACCTGCTTAACTTTTGTAAGTAAGGTGCAATGAATGAGCCTGCCCAATTAAGCCGTACTGCTCCACGGCAAGTGGAGAATTAGTGATGAGTGATTGAGTGATGAGGGCTTTGCCTTTTCGAAACAAAACCTGCTTAACATTTGTAAGCAAGGTGCAATGTATGAGCCTGCCAAATTTTAAGCCATCTGCCTCCACGGCAAGTGGAGAATAGTGATGAGTGAGTGAGGGCTTGCCTTTTATTAGTATAGAATATAAAGTATAGAGAGAACGTTAGTGACCACCATACCTCCCTATATAAAGTATATAAAGTATAGAGAGAACGTTAGTGACCGCCATACTCCCTATATAAAGTATATTTAAAGTATAGAGGAGAACGTTAGGGACCGCCATTCTCCCTATATAAAGATTATAAAGTATAGGAGAACGTTACTGACCGCCATACTCCCTTTATAAAGTTAATATAAAGTATAGGGAGAACGTTAGTGACCGCATACTCCCATATATTAAAGTAAGGAGAGAACGTTAGTGACCGCATACTCCCTTATATAAAGTATATATAAAGTATAAGAGAGAACGTTAGTGACCGCCACCTATCCATATAAAGAAATAGGGAAAACGTTAGTGACCGCCATACTCCCTATTAAAGTATATAAGAAAGTATAGGAGAAGTTAGTAACGCCATACTCCCTATATAAAGTATATATAAAGTATAGGGAGAATGTAGTGACCGCCATACTCCCTATATAAGTATATATAAAGTATAGGGAGAACGTTAGTGTCCGCCATACTCCCTATAAAGTATTATAAAGTATAGGGAGAACGTTAGTGACCGCCATACTCCCTATATAAAGTATATATAAAGTATAGGGAGAACGTTAGTGACCGCCATACTCCCTATATATAGTAAAGGGAGAACGTTAGTGACCGCAATACTCTTTATATAAAGTATATATAAATTATAGAGAGAACGTTAGTGACCGCCATACTCCCTATATAAAGAATATATAAAGTATAGAGAGAACGTTAGTGACCGCCGTACTGATTATATAAGATAATATAAAGTATAGAGGAGAACGTTAGGGACCACCATACTCCTATATAAGTATATATAAAGTATAAGAGAGAACGTTAGTGACCGCCTACTCCCTATATAAAGTATATATAAAGTATAGGGAGAACGTTAGTGACCGCCATACTCCCTATAAAGTATATTAAAGTATAGGGTGAACATTCAGACTGCGCCATACTCCCTATATAAAGTAGTATATATAAAGTATAGGGGAACATTCAGACTGCACTACTCCCTATATAAAGTATATATAAAGTTAGGGGAACATTCATGATGCCATACTCCTATATAAAGTATATATAAAGTATAGGAAGAAGAACGTTAGGACCGCCATACTCCCTATATAAAGTAATATAAAGTATAGGTGAACATTCATGACGCATACTCCCTATATAAAGTATATATAAAGTATAGAGGAACGTTAGTGACTGCCATACTCCCATATAAAAGTATATATAAAAGTATAGGGAGAACGTTAGTGACCGCCATATCCCTATATAAAGTATATATAAAGTATGGAGAACGTTAGTGACCGCCATACATCCTTATATAAGTATATATAAAGTATAGGGAGAACGTAGTGACCGCCATACTCCCTATATAAAGTATATATAAAGTATAGGGGAGAACGTTGTGAACGCCATACTCCCTATATAAAGTATAGGGAGAATGTTAGTGAACCCATACTCTCTATATAAAGTAATATAAAGTATAGGGAGAACGTAGTGACCGCCATACTCCCTATATAAAGTATATATAAATTATAGAGAGAACGTTAGTGACCGCCATACTCCTATATAAAGTAATATATAAGTATAGGGAGAACGTTAGTGACTGCCATACTCCCTATATAAAGTATATATAAAGTATAGAGAGAAACGTTAGTGACCGCCGTACTCCCTATATAAAGTATATATAAAGTATAGGGAGAACGTTAGTGACCGCCATTCTCCTATATAAAGTATATATAAAGTATAGGGAGAACGTTAGTGACCGCCATACTCCCTATTATAAGTATATATAAGTATAGAGAGAACGTTAGTAACGCCATACTCCCTATATAAAGTTATATATAAAGTATAGGGAGAACGTTAGTGACTGCCATACTCCCTATATAAAGTATATATAAAGTATAGGGAGATCGTTAGTGACCGCCGTACTCCCTATATAAAGTATATATAAAGTATAGGGAGAACGTTAGTGACCGCACTCCCTATATAAGTATATATAAAGTATGGGAGAACGTTGTGACCGCCATAATCCCTATATAAAGTATATATAAAGATGAAGAGAACGTTAGTAACTGCCATACTCCCTATATAAAGTATAATAAAGTATAGGGAGAACGTTAGTGACCGCCATACTCCATATATAAGTAATATAAAGTATAGGGAGAATGTTAGTGACTGCCATACTCCCTATATAAAGTATAGAGAGAACGTTAGTGACTGGCACTCCCTACAATCGCCGCCAACTCCCTATAGTACAAGGGGCAGATGCGAACAAGGGAAGTTTTCTGTTGGATCGCCCCTACTAATCGCGCTAATGTGCGTTCCAACATTTTTTTTTAAACGCTGCAATGAAAGAAGAAATTGAAATAGGCACTTCCCCTTCATTCTGATGATTTCAATTAAAAGAAACAAATTAATGACTTGTGAAGGTTCTTGTTTATCCAGGTCATGGTATATCTATAATAGCCATTTATCAGGTCATGGTATATCTGTAATATCATCCATCCAGCTTGGTATATCTGTAATATTCATCCATCCAGGTCATGGTATATAGTAATAGTCATTCATCCAGATCATGGTATATCTGTAATATTCATCCATCCAGGTCATGGTATACGTATATCCATCAGGTCATGGTATATCGTAATTCATCCACAGGTCATGGTATATCTGTAATATTATCATCCAGGTCATGTATATCTGTAATATTATCATCCAGGTCATGGTATATTGTAATATTTTCATTCCAGGTCCGGTATATCTGTAATATTCATCATCCAGGTCAACGGTATATCTGTAATATTCATCCATCCGGTCATGGTTATATCTGTAATATTCATCCATCCAGGTCACGGTATATCTGGTAATATTCATTCATCCAGGTCACGGTTATACCTGTAATATTCATCCATCCAGGTCATGGTTATAATCTGTAATATTCATTCATCAGGTCACGTACATCTGTATATTCATTCATCCAGGTCACGGTATATCTGTAATATTCATTCATAAAGGTCACGGTATATCTGTAATATTCATCCATCCAGGTCATGGTATATCTGTAATATTCATTCATCCAGGTCACCACTCTAGGGGTACTGGGAGTGGGTTAGGGAGGAGTAGGAGTTAGGGCCGTTCAGGCATTCTGGGGGCATGACCACTGAAAGGGGGCATGACTTGGGAGGAGACTCAATTCCGGGAATCTGGTGTGGTCTCGCTGATGTGAGGGAGACCACCTTAGATTGAGGGAGCTCCGCAAGATACAGGAGGGGTGGGAGGACCTGCTGTTGATATTGTGAGAAAATGGCTGGGCAAATAAGCACCCTTCCAGCAGAACAGATCTTAACCCAGAACAGGTGTGTCCTACTGGACTTGTACCTGAATAGCACCTATTTCAAATACAGGGAAAGTTCTATAAGCCAAAAACATGGATGTGCTATGGGATCTCCAGTTTTACCCACCAGTTTTACACCACTTTACATGGAGGAAGTAAGGCTATGCAGCCACTGGTTCAGATACGTGGATGAACGTGGGTTAAAATCCACCAGAAAGAAGTACAAGCCTTCACAGAACAACATTAATGCCATAGACCAGAACATCAAATGTACAAGAGAAGTGTACAAAACAACACACTGGCTTTCTTGGAGGATGCTTGGTAGAATTAGGGAGAATGGTAAACTGGAAGTAGAGAAAACCAACCCACAAGATCAGTATTTGATGTTTGACTCCCACCACCTTTAGATCACAAGTCTGGTGTCATTAGAAACCTGCAACACAGAGTGAGAACATCCCCACTAGCACAGAGATGAAGGCTAAAGAAATGAAACATCTCAGAGGAGCCCTTAAAACTTGTGGATATCCAGACTGGGCGTTTGTCAAAAGAAGTAGAAGGAAAGAAAAGAACAGGAATATCAATAGTGAAGGGGAAAAGCAAGACAGGAGAAAGAACATGGTCATCCCATATGTAGCAGGGGTCTCCGAGAAATTAACAAGAATTATCAATAAACACCGTATCCTTGTCTGCTTTTAAACCGAACAAAACACGCTGAGGCAGAAATGGGTACATCTGAAAGCATCTTAAGGATAAAGCAAATACCTTCAAGATTATATGTAAACATATTGGCAAAGGAACGTGGACTCGTTCAAGGAGGTCATTTATGTGAAAAAAAAGAAACCAAGCCTGAATAGAGGTGGGGGGGGGTCAACACCAAACTGTCTGCCATGTACAATGCTGTTTTGAACACCTTACCCTTGGAAGTTTCAGTAAAAACTCTAAAGATGGGTACACACACTACAGATTTTTGAAAGATCCGACAGTATTGGGGCTTCGGTGTGTTACCTGGCTTTGTCCCTAACACTCGCTGTGATATGCTAATTGGGATTTTCCAGGGTACAATTGCCAACAGATTCTTGTACAAGTCATTCTGAATTGAGAGATCTAGTCGAGTAGACTAACGAAACGTCTTCAAGAACTAAACTTCAAGTCCAGTTGATCTAATTGAATACAACAGATATAAATGAATGACATAAATGGCACAATTCCCTTTAATTTTTAAGAAACTAATAAACTGGTGCACTTTCCCTTTAATCTAAATAAACTAAATGTGCACTTTCCTTAATCTGTAAGAAACTAATAAATGGTGCACTTTCCCTTTAATGTGTAATAAACTAAATGGCGCACTTTCCCTTTAATCTGTAAGAAACGAATAAATGGTGCACTTTCCCTTTAATCTATAATAAACTAAATGGCGCACTTTCCCTTAATCTGTAAGAAAGAAGGAATGGTGTACTTTCCCTTAATCTATAATAAACTAAATGGCGCACTTTCCCTTTAATCTGTAAGAAACGAATAAATGGTGCACTTTCCCTTTAATCTATAATAAACTAAATGGCGCACTTTCCCTTTAATCTGTAAGAAACTAATAAATGGTGCACTTTCCCTTTAAGTATAATAAACTAAATGCGCGCACTTTCCTTTAATCTGTAAGAAACGTATAAATGGTGCACTTTCCCTTTAATCTATAATAACTAAATGGCGCACTTTCCCTTTAATCTGTAAGAAACGAATAAATGGTGTACTTTCCCTTTAATCTATAATAAACTAAATGGCACACTTTCCCTTTAATCTGAAGAAACGAATAAATGGTGTACTTTCCTTTTAATCTATAATAAACTAAATGGCGCACTCCCTTTAATCTGTAAGAAACGAATAAATGGTTGCACTTTCCCTTTAAGGGCATGTCCACCCCCAAAACTATAATCCCCCCACTACTGGGCCCATCATGTAGTGTAGTGTAATCCTTACCTCACATCCCAGCTCCATAGGGTTCTCTGTAGTCCACCCAAAGTCCCAAAAAATGCCCACCAGGAGGCTAGCAGGTCCATATAGGACACTGCCTGCTAGCTGGCCTCAGGGAGATTTTTGCCATGCGTACTGCAGCCTTCTCCCCCTCCCTCCCGTTCTATAATCCCTCCCCCAGCATAAAAGCCCTCAGTACAGTATTCCCCATGTCTCCCAGCCCCAACCGCAATTTTTTATTTTAGATAGCTCCCACAAACTCTTACTTACTCTTACTGTGATGGCTGGCTGCCGCTCAGCCAATCACAGACGCGGCTGCCGGTCCGCCCCTCTGCTTGCATTTCCTTGCAAGCAGAGGCGGGCGGGAGCGCGGCGGAGGAAAGAGGGGAGGTAAGTAGAGTTTGAGGGCTTTTAAAAAAAAAAATATAGCGGTTAGGGCTGGGAGCCCAGGGGGGTCTTATATTAAATTAAATTTTAGGGTGGACATACCCTTTAATCTATAATAAACTAAATGGCCGCCTTTCCCTTTACTGATAAGAAACGAAATAATGGTGCACTTTCCCTTTAATCTATAATAAACTAAATGGCGCACTTTCCTTATTAAAAGATAACAAATATACATAAAAAACAAACTGCTGCGGAATGGTGACTTGTGTTGCTTGACCTGACTTAACCTTGTATGTCAACTGTATATATATGTGTGTTATAAATGTAGATATACAGTGTATATAAAGGGATGAGGCAAGTCAAGCAGCAAAGCAAAAGTCACTGCAGATACACTTTATGGGCACCAAGCCCTGCTAGTAGTTACAATGACTATCACACCAACCAGGTAGTGTCCACAGTGGATGGGAATGTTGATCCAGAGATCCTTGTTTAATTGCAGTTTAAAGGATGGATTATTCATTCTGTTTTTTTACCCGTAGTCTGAATCATATGTTAGGTAGAGTAGATTTAGGGTAGATTATAAAGGTTGGACTAGATGGACGTATGTCTGTATACAACCTCCAATACTATGTTACTTAGTAACTGTTATACAGACATTATGGTAGGGTATAAGGTTGGACTAGATGGACATATCTTTATACAACCCCAATGCTATGTGTACTATGTAACTGTTATACAGACATTATGGTTAGGGTATAAAGGTTGGACTAGATGGATGGATGTCTTTATACAACCTCCAATACTATGTTACTATGTAACTGTTAGACAGGCATTATGAGTAGGGTATAAAGGTTTGGACTAGATGGACATATCTTTATACAACCTCCAATGCTATGTTACTATGTAACTGTTATACAGACATTATGGGTAGGGTATAAAGGGTGGACTAGATGGATGGATGTCTTTATACAACCTCCAATACTATGTTACTATGTAAATGTTATACAGACAATTATGGTAGGGTATAAAGGTTGGACTAGATGGACATATCTTTATACAACCTCCAATGCTATGTTACTATGTAACTGTTATACAGACATTATGAGTAGGGAATAAAGGTGGACTAGTAGATATCTTTATACAACCTCCAATGCTATGTTACATGTAATTGTATGACGAACATTGGGTAGGGTATAAAGGCTGGACTAGATGGATGTATGTCTTTATACAACCTCCAATACTATGTACTATGTAACTGTTATACAGACATTATGGGTAGGGTATAAAGGTTGGACTAGATGGACGTATGTCTTTATACAACCTCCAATACTATGTTACTATGTAACTGTTATAGAGACATTATGGGTAGGGTATAAAGGTTGGACTAGATGGACGTATGTCTTTATACAACCTCCAATACTATGTTATTATGTAACTGTTATACAGATATTATGGGTAGGGTATAAAGGTGGACTAGATGGACGTATGTCTTTATACAACCTCCAATTACTATGTTACTATGTAATGTTATACAGACATTATGGGTAGGGTATAAAGGTTGGACTAGATGGACGTATGTCTTTACAACCTCAATACTATGTTACTATGTAACTGTTATACAGACATTATGGGTAGGTATAAAGGCTGGACTAGATGGACGTATGCTTTTATAACTATACTCTAGTTCTGGTTGATCCAGGGATACTTTCCGATTGCATTGGATGTGTTGATATTTCTAAGGATGAAAGCTAAGGTAAAGAGATAAATGCATTCAGTAAAGAACCGTCTATCAAGCAGAGGTGTGTAGAATTGAAAAGATGACAGATCTCCCACTGTAGTCCAAGGTAGATGTGAAATTGGAGTAAAATAGATATAAATAGAAATTGGATGAAAACTGGGATTGATTAATAATAAAAAACCCAGAAAGTTACATATTCAAAAGCCATATCTAATATTTCCAGCAAACTGTCTTTATTCAATGTTCAAGGAGGCACAAAGTTTAGTTGTCTTCTACTGGATTACTGTTAAGCAGCCATCATATGGTAGTTTATAACGGATGATGGACTAAATGGAGGTCTTTATTGGACTACTGTCTTACTAGGCTACTATAAAGATGGCAAATAAAGACACAATAGGGAAATACCAAATGCTGTTAAATGTAAATTCATATAGTAATAAGGAAAATAATGTCATTTTGCATTAAGGAAAACAAAATATTAACATTTGGGGTAAAATAAGGCAGAAAACCAGCACCCAGAATAATTGACTTAAACTGCCCAAAAGTAAATTTTTAAATAAGGACTTTCTTTCCTAGCCCCTAGCGATGAATCTCGGTTTCCATTCAGTTTCGAAAAGCTGTGGTTCAACGGATTTTTTGAACATTTCATTTGAAACTTACAATCGAAAAATTTCGACCGAAAATATAATACATCTTTTGAAAAATTAAATATGGATTTGAAAATTCAAAAAATTCTGTTTCGCTCTGTGAACTTCCATTTTTTGTAACTTTAAAGGGCAACTGTGGTCTGAAAACAGTTAGGGTTGAATGAAAGCCTGCAGTATTCTTTAAAATAAGCTGAAAATCACATCTCTGGCTGAAGCCTGTGAGACATTACATTGGGGTGAATGTCCAAACTTGCCTTCCAGTAGGTTGTGTGACATCAACAGACCTCTGGCCCGCCCCGGAGGAGAAGCATGCTCAGTTAAGACGAAATGCTGGGGAAACAGGAGAAGTACCTGGGGAAAAATTGATAGTTGAGAAGGGGAGCCTATTAAAGCAGGCAGAGGCTGGTCATGTGGCTTAAACACGGAAGTGTTCAAGCAGAAGTAATATTGCTTAACCTTTTCAGCAATAGCTTCTCACAAATTTTATCTAGAGATGTGATTTAGTTTTTTTTTTTAAAGGTGTGATGGAAGGATTTTTATATAACCTAACTGTTGGAAGAAATCAAGATTACAGTTACCCTTTAATAGGTTTCGTGGAACTGCTATTGGAATGAAACTCATCAGTTTAGTTCATCTTTTCTGGCCACCAGTGCAATCATATCCCAGGAAGCCTTTTATAATTTGTCGAACCAGTTACTGAATGATATGAGAATGAAAATACATCACCTGGGCCTGGTACTAAATCTGGCCACTCATTATCCTGACATTACCAATTAGACATTAAATCTGACATGTCAAATCGATGTTTCCCGGTCAGATCATGTTTGTGGTTGTTGGAATGTTGTGGGAACGATAGGTGGTAAGTTTGTAATTTGGCCAGCTTAGGATAGGTTACTCCTAAAACATTTGGGAAGGTTACAGCATGAATTTGTTGCTTTATCTTACCTTCAAAGCAATTTATTTGGTTAGTTCCAATAGCAAAAAAAACTAGAAAGGGAAAGTTTAAGTATAAACATTTGAATTTGGCTTGAAGGCTGCATTTGGAAGGGAATATGTGTGGTTGCTGCAGATTTTAAAACTCAATAATGGGAATGATGAGTTTGTAGTGAACGCTTGTTTGGGACAAAAAAAAACTTTTGTGTGTACCCAGCCCAGTAGTGCTAATTTTGATCCAATCAATCAGAAAGCTAACATCTGATTGGTTAGGGCAAAATTAGCACCATTTCAATGATAAGAACTTTTATTGAATTTCTCTGTATCTTTTTGATGATTGGTCAAAAAATTTTTTTGGACTTTCGTTACCCTTTAAGTATGGCTGCCACAGTAATGGATAAGTAGATCAGTAGGTGTGTGTACCTGTGTCGGGTTGGGGGTTAAAAAAACAAACTTTTTGATGATTGTTTCAAAAAAATTTTTTGACTTTAATTACCCTTTAGGTATGGCTGCAACATTAAGGAGGGGTAGGTCAGTAGGTGTATGTAACTGTGCACATGGGGGTTAAAAAAAACAAACCTTTTTTGACTTAGTTACCCTTTAAGTATGGCTGCCACAGTAATGGGTAAGTAAATCAGTAGGTGTGTGTACCTGGGTCTGGTTGAGGGGTATGTCTTTTTTGTTTTTACAACCATAAAACTATATTTTATTGAGGATAAATCTAAATTATTTTTTTGACTTTAGTTACCTTAAATAGGGCTGCCAAGTAATGTATAAGTAGATCAGTAGGTGTGTGTACCTGGGTCTGGTTGAGGAGGTATGTCTTTTTTGTGTTTACAAACCAAAAACTGTCTTTTATGAGAATAAATCTAAATTAGATTGTTTTTTTTACCTTAGTTACCCTTAAATATGGCTTCCATGGGAATGGAAAGTTAGGTCAGTAGGTGGGTGTACCTGGGTCTGTGTGGGGGGTTGGGGGTTTCATAGTTTGTATTTATGACCATGAAAAAAAACTGTTTTAAATATCCACATTTGAGGATTGTTACCATTATAGTCTATGGAAAAAAAATGCGGAAATTCACCGATAATGACGTAACGCTTCCGCGGATTCTAGCTAGAAGATAGCACACTTCTCCTATATGCCCCGCACGTCTGTGGGAGGAGATACGGTCCAAAAAAGCGGAAGAATAAAACGGAAGAAAAAGAAGAAGAGAAAGAAAAAGAAGAAGAATAGAAAGACAGTAATTTGGCTTTTTCAAGCCAAATTAAAAATGTATTTGCTGTATAAATGATGAAATAAGGTAAATTTGCAGCAGGGTTTATTTTCAATTGGCTATTTCCTTAACAAGACAGTTAATATGAGGACATAGCTTTTTGCACACACTAAACATTTATCATAGCTGGATTTGCTTTACACATAAAAAAAGATATGACAGTTTGTGTTATAAGCTAACCTCAGATGTGCGTTTACAAGGCCAATGGTAGGCTCTGAAGAGACCCTAAAAAGAAAAAAAAAAAAAAACAAAAAAAGGTTAGTAAGGGATACATCTTCTATTTAAACTTTATAGTTTTTGACTGTACTTATCCTTTAAGCAAAACATTTTTGGAAGCACAATTACACGGTTAGCCAAAAATAAAATATCTGGACAGAGCCAAGACAGCGCATATAATTATGGACACACACATGTTAAAGGTCTCTCCATAAGAAGCAAATTGTTACTATTAGTTGTTATTGCGCAGTGGTTGGTTTAGGAATTAAATCAGAAATCTAAATTTTATATTCTGTTCTGCTATGAAATTTCTACTTTGGAATGGAAAAGAACATTGAGAGAAGGTCCAGTCACAGTGAAATGCTATTTCAGAAATGCTTCACTTGCCTTCCTGAATTTCTCTGATGAAAGACGCCTAATCAGTCTCTGCGGGCCATGCAGGCACAGTGCCATCCTTCCTGGGGAAGTAAACGGGGGAATGTGGAAAGCTTTTGCTTTAGGTCAAAATCCTCCACCTTCCATTCTATCTTCTGGTCCCAGCTTGCAGCAATGAAATACAAACTGGGGGACAGAGTATTAGGGAATCTGACCAAACAGCTGCTCAGCTGAATGTTAGCAGGATGAATGGGTGGATCAAGCAGCGAGTTTATTGGACTGCAGGTGGTTTCTCTAAATGGTCTTAGGAAACCCACATGAAGAAATGTAGATCAGCTCTGATGCAGGTTGGCATAATCCTTGTGAATTCCGCTAAGACATTTCAGCTGAAAATTTTACCAGCAAATTCTACACTCAGTATACAGCGGTTCAGTCATAAAAATGTTTAATGACAACATAACAGTAAATTTGACGAAATTCCGAATTTCAATACGTTCTGAACGAAACGCACCAGATTCATTTATCACGAGTTGTGAAACCAGTTACTGTATGTGTGCATTAACGCAAATCTCTAATTATGTCCGTGTGAGTAGGGTAGATGTCTAGTTAGTGATTGTAATTATGTCATTGTGTGGCTGCTTGCTTAGGTGAGTGGTACATGAAAGGAGTTGACTGGAGGCTGCGCCCCTGACACACACCCTCGCCAGCGCGACAAAGGTCCGCAATCAGCTTTTTTAAACATACGCACGATCAGCTGTTTAAAAGACCGGATAGGAAACGGAAGTTTGGGTCCAGTCTTGTTTAAGTCTTTTAAAAAAGCTGGTAGTGTGTATGTTTAATTCATACTCGTGTTCAGTTGTTTAAAAACAGCTGATCGCGGACCATCTACCTCGCCCCCCACCCAGTTGCAGGGGCTTTAGTTCTGCCAACTGAGTTGATCCTAAAACACCTTTTTAATGACACAGGACACAAATGCTATAACAAAATATTTCTATTGGTTTAGTACACGTGTGTTTGCGGGCTGACCCACACAGCGTGGTGTATAGTGAACATCCATTTCGGTTGACGATCATTCTGTGTAGTGGCGCTTGGGTCTGCTGAACCAGTCGTTTGGGGTTGCTCGTTGATGATCCACCTGGGTCGTCTGCTGTGATTGCACATGTGTTAGAACTTACACTAAAGTTACTGCCCCTCTCTAACCCAGAGAGCCCAAACCTAACTGCTGGGTCCTCACTGAATGTCTTTAGTTTTCCTAAATGAAGAATATCTGGGGCTGGCGGCACTGCCCTTAAAGGAGCCAAGGACTCCTCACCGATTGTCCAATGGGAAGATGCAATCTTGATAACATGTTGGGGTTAGCAAGACCGGCACAGCATGAGGTCATTTGGACAAACTAAAAGTAACCCAGGGGTGAAGACCTAATAGTTTATTCCTCACGCTGGGACGTTAGAAGATAGGGTTGGTTGGTTCATTTTATGGGTAGTTTAGTTCTTAAATCCTCCAGTCCCATCAAACTATCCTAGTTCCTCCTCTGAAATCTTATGTTTTCATCTAATGTTTAGTTTTATTTTAAAGGAAGATGTCAGAATTGGGTAGTATCATGATAAAATAAACAATGCGGGGTGTGGAGGTAAGTTGCATAGAGTATTATTCCCCCATCGTCCATCATTTGAGGAAATAACATGTCCAACTGTGTTACAGAATAATATAATAAATAATATAATATCCTTATGTCCTTTTAGGAGAAAGGTTAAGTTCATTAAAGTCAGGAGTGAGAAGATAATTCCCAGAAGGCTTTGAGTAGTTAAACCGGGTTGTTTATTAAGTGGCTCAAGTTAAGGTTTAACTGTTGCATGACCATTGGAATTCTGGTGCACGGCGCAGGATACAAACTGCAAGAGACGGTAATAAATGAGTGACGGTCCGGGAGACGTACGATAGAGTTAAATATTTGGCAGACGGAATTCTGCATTTAGTCTCTCTGGCACAGGAGAGTTTTGTTTAAATGGTGAAATAATTTGAATGTATTTCCATTTTTATACAATTTCCGAATGCTAAATTTTCCAACTGGTGTAAATATACAATCAGGGCCGTAGAAAAACATAGAACAACGGCAAGGAAATGGCACAAATTAAATGCTATACACCTGGAAATATCCACGGGCTTGTTGAACTGTACACGTTAATAAGACATACGTCATCTTGTCCAGTCTTTATACCCACCCATAATGTCTGTATAACAGTTACATAGGAACATGGTATTGGGGTTGTATAAAGACATACATCCATCAGTCCAACCTTTATACCCTACCCATAATGTCTGTATAACAGTTACATCGTAACATAGAATGGAGGTTGTATAAAGACATACATACATCTAGTCCAACCTTTATACCTACCCTAATGTCTGTCTAACTGTTACATAGTAACATAGTATTGGGTTGTTATAAAGACAACTCCATCTAGTCAGTTTATACCTACCCATATGTCTGTATAACAGTTACACACAGTAACATAGTGTAGGAGGTTGTATAAAAGACAACGTCCATCTAGTCCAGTCTTTATACCCTACCCATAATGTCTGTTAACAGTTACACCGTAAAATAGTGTAGGAGGTTGTATAAAGACATACGTCATCTAGTCCAGTCTTTATACCCTACCCATAATGTCTGTATAACAGTTACACAGTAACATAGTGTAGGAGGTTGTATAAAGACATACATCCATTAGTCCAGTCTTTATACCTACCCATAATGTCTGTATAACAGTTACACAGTAACATAGTGTAGGAGGTTGATAAAGACATAAGTCCACTACCAGTCTTTATACCCTACCCATAATGTCTGTATAACAGTTACACAGTAACGTAGTATTGGAGGTTGTATAAAGACATACATCCATCTAGTCCAAATTTTATACCCTACTCATAATGTCCGATAACAGTTACATAGTAACATAGTATTGGAGGTTTTATAAAGATATACATCCATCTAGTCCAACCTTTATTCCTACCATAATGTCTGTATAACAGTTACCTGTAACAAAGTATTGGAGGTTGTATAAAGACATACGTCCATCTAGTCCAACTTTATACCCTACCCATAATGTCTGTCTAAAAGTTACATAGTAACATAGTATTGAAGGTTGTATAAAGACATACGTTCATCTAGTCCAACCTTTAGCCCTACCATAATGTCTAACAGTTACAAAGTAACATAGTATTGGGAGGTTTGTTGAAAGACATCCATTAACTGTTAGACATTATGGGTAGGGTATAAAGGTTGGACTAGATGGATGGATGTCTTTATACAACCTCCAATACTATGTTACTTTGTAACTGTTAGACATTATGGGTAGGGTATAAAGGTTGGACTAGATGAACGTATGTCTTTATACAACCTTCAATACTATGTTACTATGTAACTTTTAGACAGACATTATGGGTAGGGTATAAAGGTTGGACTAGATGGACGTATGTCTTTATACAACCTCCAATACTTTGTTACTATGTAACTGTTATACAGACATTATGGGTAGGATATAAAGGTTGGACTAGATGGATGTATATCTTTATAAAACCTCCAATACTATGTTACTATGTAACTGTTATACAGACATTATGAGTAGGGTATAAAATTTGGACTAGATGGATGTATGTCTTTATACAACCTCCAATACTACGTTACTGTGTAACTGTTATACAGACATTATGGGTAGGGTATAAAGACTACCCTAATGTCTGTCTACAGTTACACAGTACATGTATTGGAGGTTGTATAAGACATACGTCCATCTAGTCCAGTCTTTATACCCTACCCATAATGCTTGTCTCAGTTACACTAACATAGTATGGAGGTTGTATAAAGACATACATCCATCTAGTCCAACCTTTATACCCTACCCATAATGTCTGTCTAACAGTTACATAGTAACATAGTAATGGAGGTTGTATAAAACAACATACTCCATCTAGTCCAACCTTATACCCTACCCATAATGTCTGTCTAACAGTTACATAGTACATAGTATTGGAGGTTGTATAAAACATACATCTCATCTAGTCCAACCTTTATACCCTACCCATAATGTTTGTCTAACAGTTACATAGTAACATAGTATTGGAGGTTGTATAAAGACATACGTCCATCTAGTCAACCTTTATACCCTACCCATAATGTCTGTCTAACAGTTACACAGTATACTAGTATTGGAGGTTGTATAAAGACATACGTCCATCTAGTCAACCTTTATACCCTACCCATAATGTCTGTTAAAGTTACATAGTAACATAGTATTGGAGGTTGTTAAGACATCATCCATCTATCCACCTTTATACCCTACCCATAATGTCTGTCTAACATTACATAGTACATAGTATTGGAGGTTGTATAAAGACATACGTCCATCAGTCCAACCTTTATACCCTACCCATAATGTCTGTCTAACAGTTACATAGTATTGGAGGTTGTATAAAGACATATTCCATCTAGTCCAACCTTTATACCCTACCCATAATGTCTGTCTAACAGTTACATAGTAACATAGTATTGGAGGTTTGTTTAAAGACATCCATCCATCTATCCACCTTTATACCCTACCCATATGTCTGTCTAACAATTACATAGTAACATAGAATTGGAGGTTGTATAAAGACATACGTCCATCTAGTCCAACCTTTATACCCTACCCATAATGTTTGTCTTAACAGTTACATAGTAACATAGTATTGGAGGTTGTATAGACAAACGTCCCATCTAGTCCAACCTTTATACCCTACCCATAATGTCTGTCTAACAGTTACATAGTAATATATATTGGAGGTTGTATAAGAGAATCTTCCATCTAGTCCAACCTTTATACCCTACCCATAATGTCTGTATAACAGTTCATAGTAACATAGTATTGGAGGTTGTATAAAGACATACGTCCATCTAGTCCACCTTTATACCCTACCATATTGTCTAACAGTTACATAGTAACATAGTATTGGAGGTTGTATAAAGACATACATCCATCTAGTCCAACCTTTATACCCTACCCATAATGTCTGTATAACAGTTACATAGTAACAGTATTGGAGGTTGTATAAAGACATACGTCATCTAGTCCAACCTTTACCCTACCCATAATGTCTGTCTAACAATTACATAGTAACATAGTATTGGAGGTTGTATAAAGACATACATCCATCTAGTCCAACCTTTATACCCTACCCATAATGTCTGTCTAACAGTTACATAGTATTGGAGGTTGTATAAAGACATATGTCCATCTAGTCCACCTTTATACCCTACCCATAATGTCTGTCTAACAGTTACATAGTAACATAGTATTGAGGTTGTTAAAGACATCCATTCCATCTAGTCCAACCTTTATACCCTACCCATAATGTCTGTTAACATTACATAGTAACATAGTTGAGGATGTATAAAGACATACGTCCATCTAGTCCAACCTTTATACCCTACCATAATGTTTGTTAACAGTTACATAGTAACATAGTAGTGGAGGTTGTATAGACATACGTCCATCTAGTCCAACCTTTATACCCTACCCATAATGTCTGTCTAACAGTTACATAGTAATATAGTATTGGAGGTTGTATAAAGAATACGTCCATCTAGTCCACCTTTATACCCTACCCATAATTCTGTTAACAGTTACATAGTAACATAGTATGAGGTTGTATAAAGACATACTTCCATCTAGTCCAACCTTTATACCCTACCATAATGTCTAACAGTTACATAGTAACATAGTATGGAGGTTGTATAAAGACATACATCCATCTAGTCCAACCTTTATTATTTTACCCTACCCATAGGTCTGTATAACAGTTTACATAGTAACATATTGGAGGTTGTATAAAGACATACGTCATCTAGTCCAACCTTTATACCCTACCCATAATGTCTGTCTAACATACATAGTAACATAGTATTGGAGGTTGTTAAAGACATACATCCATCTAGTCCAACCTTATCCTACCCATAATGTCTGTATAACAGTTACATAGTAACATGTATTGGAGGTTGTATAAAGACATACGTCATCTAGTCCAACCTTTATACCCTACCTATAATGCCTGTCTAACAGTTACATAGCAACATAATATTGGAGGTTGTATAAGACATACATCCATCTAGTCCAACCTTTATACCCTACCCATAATGTCTGTCTAACAGTTACATAGTAACATAGTATTGGAGGTTGTATAAAGACATACGTCTATCTAGTAAAACCCTTATACCCTACCTATAATGTCTGTCTAACATTACATAGTACACTAGTATTGGAGGTTGTATAAGACATACATCCATCTAGTCCAACTTTTAACCCTACCCATAATGTCTTCTAACAGTTACATAGTAACATAGTATTTAGGTATAAAGACATCATCCATCTAGTCCAACCTTTATACCCTACCCATAATGTCTGTCTAACAGTTACATAGTAACATAGTATTGGAGGTTGTTAAAGACATCGTCCATCTAGATCCAACCTTTATACCCTACCCATAATGTCTGTCTAACATTACATAGTAACATAGTATTGGAGGTTGTATAAAGACTACGTCCATCTAGTCAACCTTTATACCCTCCCCATAATGTCTGTATAACAGTTACATAGTAACATAGTATTGGAGGTTGTATAAAGACATACGTCCATCTAGTCCACCTTTATACCCTACCCATAATGTCTGTATACAGTTACTAGTAACATAATATTGGAGGTTGTATAAAGACATAGGTCCATCTAGTCCAAACTTTATACAGA
>JAACNH010002178.1:0-45039 GCA_019447015.1 Hymenochirus boettgeri
TTGTGGCTCGGGTGAATCTCCCTATATGTGTTTACATAATAAATCAGTTTGCATTCTTCAATGGAAAAGGTTGGGGTAATTCCCCATAATTCTAAATATATGTTGTGTTTGGGTATACCTGTAAGAAGGGGAATGGGTGTTTCCTGTGATAGTAATAGGTGTTTGCTAGCAGGGCCAGCCATGGATAATAGCACCCTGTGCAAGATTTGTTACTGGTGCCTAGCACCCCCTCAAAAACACACCTCCCTGCACACACAATACGCTGTTGAATGCTGCTTGCCTTGGCCTGCTTCAAATCAAGTCCCCCACTTTGCCCTTAGGGCTAGGCCACACTGCTGCGCTTTTTTTTGTGTTTGCGCTTTTGGTTTTTCATATAATTTAAACGCGGCAACGCGCTGAAACGCGTTCCTCATTTTAAATCGCATGCGTTTTTCAATAGTTAATGAAAAAACACATGCGCAAATGCAACGAACTCGCACATGAAATTGCTGCGATTGGTTTGTGTTGCAGTGTGGCCGGCCCTTACTGTCTTTCAGTATCTGCAGTGCGGCTTGTATATTCACGTGTCATCATTACGTAACACGTAACATACTAAATGCACAACAGAACAGCACAGCATACAAATATCTCAGGTAAGCTTATCTGTGCTGTAGGACATGATCTGGCAGGACCGTAACTAGAGGGACTTAAGACCAGGGCCGGCCTTAGGATAAACAGCACCCTGTGCAAATTTGTTACTACGCGCTAGCACCCAACTCCTCCCCCCCCAAACCCCCCCCCCCCACCCCCGCCCGGCCACACACAATACTACATCGTTGAATGCTGCTTGCCTTCAAATCAAGTGCCCCACCTGCACTTACTGTCTTTCAGTATCTTCAGTGCGTGCTTGTATATATGGTGCGTACATCATTATGTAACGTACTAAATGCACAGCCAGAACAGCACAGCAAACAGACATCTAAGTAAAAGCTTATATGTGTTGGGGCTTAGTATGTGGTGAGGTGCTGATACATATATTTTATCTGGAGGACCGTAACTAGAGGGGCTGTGGCCCTGATGCACACTTTGCGCTACAGGTCCGTGACCTAAGACTCCCCCCTGTTGCCCCCTGGTAAGCAACCTGTTGTGTCACACAGGTCGCCCAATCAAAGGCCGGCCCTGCTAAAGGAACTGTAAACTCACATTTGAAGTCTTTGCCCTCCATTTGTATTTTCACAGGGAGTGAGAACGCTTATTCTCACCTCCCTGTGAATAATATTTTGCTCGGGGACCGGGAACTTACCTTCGCTCCACTCCGCTCACAGACGCTTCTGCACAGAACAGCTTGTTCTGTCCCGATCGTGCGCCCTATCTCTTGTATTGGCGCCATGCACCTAAGAGAGCGCGCATGGTCGGGACAGCGGTTGTTAGAGCAGGAGCGGAGGTAAGTTCCAGTGTCCCCTGACAAAATATTATCACAAGGAGGTGAGAATAAGCGTTCTCACCTCCCTGTGAATAATACAAACGGAGGGCAAAGACTTCAAATGTTTGGTATATGGGCTTACAGTTCCTTTAAGACTCCCAGCTGTCGCTCCCTGGTATTGCAACCTGTGCACAGTTCGCCCATCAAAGGCTGGTGCTAAGGGTATATTCGGATAGGAATGTTATGTGAACCATGTTATTTTGGGTGTGAGCACAATAATGTTTGACAAAGGGCCACACAAACATTGCACATGTATACTTACAGTGTAACAACAATTGGAGTGCATGTGTACTCTTTCTTTTTTATTTATATACATAAATACATATTACAGCATATATATATATATATAAGGCACTGCAAGACCTGAAACATCTAGACACAAATGATAAAGAGAATACAAGGGTCCTTGCTCATAGCAGTTAAAATTTAAAATCTGATCCAACCAAAAATTCAGCATGTCTGATGTTGTCCTTATGTTTTGCAGGGGCCCATAGTTATACTGACAAACAATGTTATGTGATGAACAAAATAAAAAATAAAAGGATTTTGTAGTAAAATTCTGATTATAAGTTCGGGACTAACAGATCTAGTTACATATAATAGGTCTTGAGAATGTTTGTTCAGCACAATCTTGTGATTTGTCCTTAGTTCCTTATCTCAGTATAAGAAATTATTGTGAGAGACCACCACAGAGACCACAAAATGTAGTAAACAACCCACTGTTAGCCACCAAGGTTAGATATAAAATACATCATCCCCCCCCCCCCCCATAATAAAATCTTTTTTCTACATCCCCAACCGCACACATTTCACAAAACACTGTCCTCCTCTGCAAAGTTTGCAATGTCCACCTACAATCATGGCCAGAGGGGAGTGGTCTCTTTGCTGAGCTGGTGAAGGCTCTTTGTATTGTTGATGAAAGTGAATGGAGAGTGGTTTGGGCTGCAGTAATTATAAGTAAGTAGATCATGTGGTAAAGTTTATTATGGGATTGGACCTGCAATTCAAGCACCAAAACATACATACACTTTCCCCTATTACTTGGCTTTGTACATTAAAGCAAATGTACATTATTTTATTTTAAACCAAACACTCCTGAATCTTTCTAATTAAGGTACTCAAATAGTCTTGCATTGCATTAGCTACTCAAAACAGCAGTCAGGCAGTTAGCAAGATCATGTGAACTGATGTAACTAATACTACACAAACAGACTTCAAGCCCAAAGGCATAGGTTTTATATTCACATTATCAGACCTGTACAGTAAAGTCATTCCCATGGCCTACAATATGATTTTATTGTACTATCACCCCTTCCACATTTCTTGCTGCCAAATTATGTACAGGTTTCAGCAATGATATGTGAATGAAAAACTCATTGTCATTCTAACAGAACTTGGATATTCAATGGATGGATAATTATCCATTGAGGAGCACATACTAGATAACTAGATAAAGCCAGCCATACACGGGCAGACGTTCTTCCAATCGGACCTCCAAGGCCTTCCCCACCTTTTTTAAACCTGCGATGTAAGTCGGTTATTTACTAAACACTATCTGTGATGTGGGTCCCGCTAAGACTGCACTGCCCCAGCAAAGAAATAACACAAATAAACAAAAACATGTCTGAGATACTCGCTTGTTTGCTGCAGAAAATGTGGCAAGTTTAATCACCCATGTTTATAAGAAAAAAACAGGCAAAGTTTTGGGGTTGGTACTCCTGTAAACATGGGTGAATAAACTTGCACTTTTTTCTGCAACAAACAGTGAGTATCTCAGCATCTTATTATAGCTTGAAACCCGCGGAGAGATTTGGACAGAAAATGGGTTCTTTTATGATAAACCTCTCGAAAGTGTTGAGCGGTCATTGAGCGGTTGATCAGAAAAATGGAAACCAGGTTTCTCCATTTCGAGCGATCCAATCGAAATGTCAAAATTGCTTGAAATCTCGATCCCGTGTATGGGTGCTTAAGGCAAAATCATCTGATCTGGTAACAGTATTGTATGATTTGCTTTACTGCATATATACTGCTATATATATTTGCTTGCATTGTTATCGGACCTTTATATTATAATATTACAGTATGTGGATAGAGATGGCCGAAACTTAGAAGTTTTATTTCATTTTCTGATTTCTGGATCTCAGGGAAAATCCCAAAAATCTGAAACTGGAACGAATTTTCGATAATCATTGAAAGTACGGTGCAATTTTTGATAACAGTGCTATTTTTCGATAATTATCGAAAATGCCCCGTACTTTTGATAATTATCAAAAATACCTTCCGAGGTCCCCGGATTCGGACGGATCTTTCGGATTTCGGAACTGAGGGGTTCCGTTTCGAACCCCCATCCCATCTCTATATGTGGAAGTAACTAAAGAAATTCACACTTGCATTTCCTGCTTGTGTCTTAGGGCCTGGCCTAGGGAAGAGATGTTCAGAAAGGAGCTAGCTAAGGAATTAAAACACCCCCATCCCCAGGTCACCAAAGTTATCAGATGCCTAGTATTACGGTAATAAGGATCTTTAAAAACAAAAAAATGTAAAGAACTTTAAACAGATTAATCCCAGGATAGACTTATAAAACAATCTGCTTTACATAATATTAATAAAATACACAATTTGTCATGATGCTGCATCCCATATAACAAGTCATTGTTTCTCTCCAATAAACTCTAGCTGCATGTATAAAATAAGGGGTTAAAGCTGCATTAAAGAAACAATAAATATAAGCTCTGCACACAACCACTCAAAAATGAATATCATTTCTTATAAAGAGGTGCATTCCCCTTTAAGAACTCTGCAGCCATGAGGTACTTTAGGCTATGAAATATTGATCCCGAGCTCAAAGTGACATCTTGGTCATTTGGTGAGAGCACAGGGTCACTGCAGGGAACTGCTGGCAATACATTTTCATGATGTGAAGGTAATACACCCTGAGCAATATCGGACAAGGAGGCAGCTTCATTCTGAGACATAGACAACTGTAATCGAGCATGAGAATGATTAGTATGAGGTGTAGAAGGAGTGGAATGAGTGAGACCCTCCTGACAGCCAATCCAGCCAGAGACCTATTCTACAGAACAAATCTTTTTTTAGATTCAGAAAAAACAAAAAATGAAGGGCATTCCTAGTAATCCTATTTTAGAACATTCTTTAGAATGTTGATGGGTGGATTTTCTGAATACCGTGTGTATCCCAAGGTTTAGTGTATAGAAATCAGCTGCTAAACTGCTCCATGTGAATTAAAAAAAAAACATTCTTAGAATGACTCCGCATCTTTCAAATTGTTCTGCACATTCCTCAGATTTGATTGTACATCCTCCCCCCCTCCTCTGCTGAGCAAAGCTGAGCATCCTAAGGCCCAGCGGAGAGAGGAAGCCCACCTGTCACTTGGTTGGCTCGCCCATATTAATGCTATACACATACAGTCCAATAAGTTTACATTACAACCCCTAAAAAACAAAGGACCATCCCATTTCTATTTACATTCTTGGAAGGGACCAACTGCATCCTAATACATGTGTAATGAAAATCAGTTATTTACTGAAACCAGCAGTATGAGCACATTTTTTTGCATGACGCATATTGTTTTTTCTCAAATGTTTTACCGTATATACTCGAGTATAATCCGAGTTTTTCAGGCTGTAAAATCAGCCTGAAAACTTGGACTCGGTTTATACTCGAGTCACTACTTACCTTAGCACTCCGGCAGCCGCACGATCATTCTCTGTACTGGGCGCCGGCCTGACGTCACTGCCTGGAGCCAAGCCCGGCGCCAATTAGTGACGTCAGCCGGAGCGCCAGTACAGAATGAGCGCATGTTGCCGGAATGCAGAGGACACTTACCTTCAATGCTGGCACACAGTCCCTGGAACACAGGAAGCCCTTGGATGGAGGAGAGCCCACATGTTCCTGGATGAGAAAGACCCACAGGTACAAACTGAACTGGGTGAGGGTGGCATTCAAGATGTTTGGAAACTACAACTCCCAGCATGCTTTATTAGCTGGGAGTTGTAGTTTCCAAACATCTTGAATGCCAAGTGAGGGTGGCATTCAAGATGTTTGGAAACTACAACTCCCAGCTAATAAAGCATGCTGGGAGTTGTAGTTCCAAACATCTTGAATGCCAATGAGGGTGGCATTCAAGATGTTTTGGAAACTACAACTCCCAGCATGCTTTATTAGCTGGGAGTTGTAGTTTCCAAACATCTTGAATGCCAAGTTTCTACCCTCGGTTTATACTCGAGTCAACAACTTTTATTATGATTTTTAGCTGAAATTGGGTCCCTCGGTTTATACTCGGGTCGGTTTATACTCGAGTATTACGGTAAATTTAATTTTTTTGTTATTTTGTCTGTACGATTAAAGGGCCATTGAAAAAAAAAAAAAAAACTTAAGTTAAAAACTTAATCATTCTGTTTTATTACTATTACTATTAATAAGGGCTAGGCCACACTGGCGCATCTCTCCACACCCGTTTTGAGATCCAGTAGAGAGTGAGAATCGCATGCCAGTGCAATACAATGTAGGTGACCGCAATGTATGTAATGCAATCACCATTTTTTGTGTGGATTCATGTGCTCCAATAACGGAATCTTGGCCAAATCACAGCACAAATGGACGTTAACGCACATGAAGCATGATCGTTCACACGTTACCATCTGTGGATAGTCTGGTTACAGCCTTAAAGGGTATCTTCACCTCTATATCATTTTTTTAATAAAATGTAGGCGTCCCTTCCCAACCCTAACCGCTATATATATATATCTAAATAAAGAATCCGAACAGTACTTGCAGCCCCTCGCTCCACAGCTCTCTGATCTGGCTCCCTGCTTGCTGGAACTAGCAAACAGGGGCCAGACCACATCCGCACTGTGATTGGCTGAGAAGCAGCCAATCACAGCGCGGCTGCTGGCAATAGAGAACACCGTGGGCTGTAAGTAGTGTTCAGATTCTTTTTTATGAATATAATATAGGATAGGTTTGGGTGGGAAGGTTTCCCCTATATCAGATAAAGCATTTTACACTAGTTAAGAATATCTTTAAAATGATCACTAGAAATACGTCTTATTATGGTAGCAAATCTTATAAAAACTGATTTTCTATTTTCACTTTGAGATGGCATGTGAAAAATCTATCCTACACCAGGGGTGTCACTTTACTATAACAGGCAGCATAGCAACAAGAATGGATGCTAAGAACGGACTGTGGTGCTATATTTATTAAAGGGCATGTCCAATTCAACATTTAATCTGCCCCTCACACTGCTCCACATTGAGCCATGCACTATAACACAATATAATATTCAGGTAGATATAAATAAGTATTTTTTAAAAATGGCTAATTTGCCCCAACCAATCAGATTTTAGCTTTCCAATGGTAAATAACATCTGATTGGTTGGGGCAGAATTAGCACCATTTTTAAAGATAAGAACTTTTATTACATCCGAAGTTATCCTGGTACAATGCATATTTAAAGAAGATGCTCCTAAACTACATGGCTAGAAAATCCACTATTTATTCTAATAATTTCATTTAACAAAAAGACCAGCTATACATATGTATGTTTTTTATTTTTTTTATAAGTAGCAAATATTTAGTCATTGTCTTGTCATGAAAACCAAGCTCCATACGTTTTAATTGTCATTTGAATAATATCATTGTAACATCCAGAAATGGATTAACATCATATGGGGCCCTAGGCAGGGCCATCATTTAGGGCCCACTTTTGCTACATATATGTATAGACTGTACTTTTTTTACTGCTTCTGAAGCTGGGCCCCCAGAAGTTTCCTGGGCCCTAGGCAGTCGCCTAGGTTGCCTTGTGGATAACCTGCTCCGGTACATCTATACAACTTTATATAGCTTTATATCAGGTGGGCTGATTGTGTAATTCTCATGCTAACCTGTTATTGCATCCGTTTAATTTGTGCACTTTGGGGACAGCACATGATAGTGCATCACATCCAATAGTTCTATCGAGCCCCAAAACTGTGTATAGGCATCAGCCATTCAGATGCCAAGATATAGTATCACACAGGAGCCTTATTTGTGTTCTCCTCGCACTCCTGTATCAATGCTAGGTGGTGCATGTCCTCTATCAGTGTTCCCTCTAAGCTGTGCGCTCGTGCACCACATATCTCCGCAGCCTGCGCATACAGGTTAAATGTGGTGCGCACAAAAAAATCTTCTGGAATGGAGTGCTGCGGTATGGAGCGCACAAAATTTACTTTTGCATGCGCACAGAAAATATATTTCTGCGCACACAGCCAATTTGAGGTTAGAGGGAACATTGTCCTCTATATACAGTACTGTTAACCAAACAGTGTAGTATTAGAATCCAGATATATGAGAACCACACACACTTTGGTCACCCTAATTTATTGTGATAATGGTGCACAACAGTTTGGGTTAACCCCCCCCTCGTCAATAGATTAGTTTGAACAAAGTGTGTGCCGTCCCATCATATCTTAGATTCTATCACACGAAGCCAATTGTTAGTGCTTTTATTAGCATTAGCATTTATTGGAGATGTAGCACGGCATCTTTCAGACCTCCTCTGAAAGATGCCATCAGTTGCCCCTAGGCTACCCCAATCACTATCAGCCCTCTTCTTTTGAGAAAGCCACATTTCCATCTCTCATTTTTGGTCCACCGATTCCGCATCGGAAAAAAATGAATGTTTTTAAGGCATATACAGGCTTGTATATGATTTCCATTGGATCCCAATGGATTTGATTATTATCATGCCTGGTACTTAAGATAGAAGTTAACCTTTTCATTCCGTATAGTATAATACCAATAAAGCGGGTTTACTATTTAAGAAAAGATTGGCAAAATTTTTTCAGAGCCATCATGTATTGAATTGTTTCCACAAAATACATAACTAAAGGGCTTAGACCCCCCTGCAAGTTTCTCCCCTGGGTCCCCTACAAGCGGCAGGCCTGATCCTGATAATCATCTGTTGTAAACAGCGGATCAAGGTGCCTCATTCTTTTTTAAAATCAGATTTGGACTACAAAAAATGCAGTAATGATGGTCCAAAAGACAAACAATGACTCCCCATTGGGAGCTAGCTTTGGTGACTTTACATTCCAAACACAGTCTGCTGCCACCATCCTACTGGTTACAATATATATTTTCTTATGCTATAGTCTTGCAAATTTCATCTCATTTGAAGCTAAGTACAGAAAACATACAGGATATCAGAGTGTGTTGTTCCTGTTACCCAGCGAAGATATCAATTCCACTGGGTTAATTACACTATCACACAACTCTATTACCAACATACATTCTTAAACACAATGGAGTCACGGAGGGTCATTCAGGAGCACGTACCTGTCTACTGTTTGTCGATGATTCTTTGGAAGTGCTGTGATTCAGTATATTACAGTAGATGAAATGGATCTATTCTTTACATTTTATATAATAAATGTATTCTATTTATTCTATATTTCGTTCTAATGCATTGACATGGTGCAATTATTGTTTTTCTAGACCTTTTCTTTGAGGAAGAGAGAAAACTCAACTTCAAGTTGGGGGAAAAGGAACCCACAGTGAAAATTGCTGCCACACTATGTCAAAGCATTCATAGACTAAGAAAAGCATAAACTCAATGTCCATCGTCTACTGCCCATTACCTTTACCCAACTATTATAAAGTGGACTCAACCCTTATAAACCTCATACTAACACATTTTACTTGTCATGTCAATATGTACCTAATCCTTCCAATAAAATCTTTTTAATTCCTTTGACTTGTTGTTTGTGACCCTATATCTTTACATGTACCTTTACCAGCTATTGGGATTTACATGGCTGTTTGTGCTCCCAATTTTCATAAGCAAAAAGGGCAGCATCCAGCACGTTTCCCTTCCACCACTCTCATAAGCACAGTAGCCATGCACTGCAGGAGATGTTCTGCCAAAAAACTACACCTCTATTAGTGGACCACAAGAGGTAATTAAATAGAGACAACTCCCCACTATGTATTGGTTCCAGAGATATATGCTGACAAAGTAATTTGTGTTTAAAATAAAAGCTCCAACCCTCTACACTGCTGGTCAATCACACTTCATCACTAAATGCTTATTCATTAAAGATATGTCCACCCCCCAAAGTGAAATTTGCCCCAATGTCCGTTTCCGCCTCTCACTGTTCCTTTGAAATGTTTCTGGCATTCGCTTTAGAGGTCCCCTCCTCCCTCACTCTTCCGTGCAACTTCTATTTTGTAAAAAAAATTGTATTCTACTTGCAATGCCAAAAAACCTTCGCGGGCCGATGGAAACACACAGTCCCGAGCGTTCTCCCTATGAAGTTCATACACTGTGTGTAACACACAGATTCTGAAAGATGACAGGCAGGATCTGCAAGAAACAAATACAACTGAGGGTCGCACTCCAAAGCTTTAACAAGTTTTATTGTGAACCACACAACATCACATCACAATGTTTCGGGGGATACCCCCTTCTTCAGGTATCCCCCCGAAACGTTGTGAGTGTATGTTGTGTGGTTCACAATAAAACTTGTTAAAGCTTTGGAGTGCGACCTCAGTGTTTTTGTTTCCTGCGGAGTCGTCGGTTCCTAAGGAAGAACCTACGAGGTGTTGCACCCAGTGTGGATAGAGTGCACCTCCAATCGTTTACTTTGCCAGGATCGTGCAAGATCCTGTCGCTCCATCTTTCAGAAATCTGTACTGTGTGTACCTAGCTTTATTTGTAATGCCCCACAACCTAACCCTCGCAAGGTTAAAGTGTGCAAATTCAGATTCTAAACGTTCTAAACTGCTGCTTCTTCTGATTGGCTTCTGCTCAGTGACTGGCTGAGACCCAGCAATCCGTTTCTTCAATAAAACCAGCAGGGCCAGGAGAAGGTAAGACACTTACCTGGTATTGCACTTCTCTGCTGATTTCTTGACAGGTCCAGATGCACCTGTACCCTATGCCCATGCACGTTGTGCATGCACATAGAGTGCAAAGTTTGTCGGACCTGTCTGAGGAAGCGACAGAGGAGCACAAGACCTGGTAGTTTCTTACCTTCGCTCCTGGCTCCTGCAGTTTTTTAAGAACGGGAGGTGAGACATAGCTCCTTTACCTCCAGTTCTTCAATAAAACTGAAACCCCAAATATAGTTTTCTATGGTGACATACACTTTAAATGTGGAGGGCGCTATTAAAATGTGGAGGCGCATTAAATGTGGAGGAGCAGTATTAAATGTGAAGGGTGCTATTTAAATGTTGATGCGCTATTTAAATGTGGAGGGAGCGCTATTAAATGTGGAGTGCGCTATTTAAATGTAAAGGAAACGCTATTATATGGAGTACGCTATTTAAATGTGAGGGAGCGCTATTAAATTGGAGGTTTTATTTAAATTGGAGTGCGCTATTTAAATGTGGAGGGAGCGCTATTAAATGTGGAGTGCGCTATTTAAATGTAAAGGAACACGCTATTATTTATGGAGTACGCTATTTAAATGTGGAGGGACGCTATTAAATGTGGAGGGTGTTATTTAAATGTGAGTGCGCTTTTTAATGTGGAGCGAACGCTATTAAATGTGGAGTGCGCTCTCAAATGTAGAGTGCACTATTAAAATGTTGAGGGAATGCTATGAATGTAGAGTGCACTATTAAAATGTAGAGGGAACGCTATTAAATGTAGTGTGCTATTAAATGTGGAGGGAACGCTATTATATAGAGTGCGCTATTAAATGTGGGAGGGCCGCTATTTAAACGTGGAGTGCGCTATTTTAAATATGGAGGGAACGCTATTAAATGTGGAGGGTGCCATTTAAATGTGGAGTGCGCTATTTAAATGTGGAGGAACGCTATCAAATGTGGAGGGAACGCTATTAAATGTGGAGTGCGCTATTCAAATGTGAAGGGAACGCAATTAAATGTGGAGTGCGCTATTTAAATGTGGAGGGAACGCTATTAAATGTGGAATGCGCTATTTTGAATGTAGAATGCGCTATTCAAAAGTTAGGGCGCTATTCAAATGTGAGTGCGCTATTCCAATATGAAGGGCGCTATTTAAATGTGAGTGCACTTTTAATGTGGAGTGCACTATTTAAATTGGAGTGCGCTATTCAAACGCGGAGTGATCTACTTAAACGTGAAGGGCGCTATTCAAATGTGAAGGGCTGCTATTCAATATTGGAGTGCGCTTTTTAAATGTGGAGGGAGCACTATTAAATTTGGAATGTGTTATTTTGAATGTAGAGTGCGCTATTCAAATGTGAAGGGAGCTATTTAAATGTGGAGTGCGCTATTTAAATGTGGAGTGCGCTATTTAAATATAGAGGGCGCTATTCAATGTAGAGTGCGCTATTTAATTGTGGAGTGCACTATTTAAATGTGGCGTGAGCTACTTAAATGTGAAGGGCGCTATTCATGTGAATTGGGCTATTCAAATGTGGAGTGCGCTATTCAAATGTGGATTGCGCTATTCAAATGTGAGGGCACTATATAAATGTGGAGTGCGCTATTCAAATGTGGAGTGCGCTATTCAAATGTGGAGGGCACTATATAAATGTGGGGGCGCTATCATTCTTTTAAAATACAGGGATCCTTATCAGCAATAAAGCAACAAGCTTAGTTTTCTAATCTTTGCAAAGACTAATCCAAGAGGTGGTTGGAGTACGTTTTAGTTGGGAAGGGGACACCAGGGGGACTTTCTTAGGGCAATAAAATGGCTAGAGGGAGGGATTGTGGCAGAAAGAATGCAAAATATTTTCTACATAGATTCCTGGAACCACAGTACATGGGAAGTTAAGAGTTAACTCTATTATAAACTGCATGTCCACCCCCAAACTAACACTTGCCCCACTGCTGGCCCTACTTTGTAGTATTGAGATCCATACCTTTCTCCCTCTACTCCTTATGGTTGTTCTGCAGTGCTTTCTGAAATTCCAGAAAACTGAAGAGTAGGAGCCTTTCTGTGTGTAATCCAGTATCTGCCCCTTCCCGGTCCTCCTGGAGACTCTGGCATGCGCAGGGGAGCTCTCCCTCTGGATCCCTCGGTGCTGCCCTCCTCTTTAACAAAAAAGTAAAATGCACACACTCTAGGGGACCCCCACCTACCTTGAGTGAAATGCTTAAAAAGTGCCCAGAAATGAACTTATACACTATTTAAACATTTTAAATATAGCGTTTAGGGTTGGGGGGTTACTTTCTTTGCAATGTTTCCAAAAATAGACCACTTGCCTAATAATGTTTACATACACTCACTAAGTAACATTCAGTAGATAACAAATAAAAACAGATTTTTACCTGAATTTAAGATAAAGGCAGTACTGATCTGGTCATTATGAGCTAAGCTAGAACCCTGTTGAGTCAGCAAATCAGAATTACACTGCAGACAGACGATGCCCACGATTCTAATATTCAGGGCAGCTGAAGATCATGAAATTATAATGAAATGGAATAAGAGTTCACACAAGAACTTCAAACTGATTGAACAAGATTCAGATGGTCTGTAAAAATGCAGCATAGTTTATACGCAGACCCAGGTGTAATGTGTACCACAGTCATCTTATCCTATACTATAAATCAGACTTGAGCAACCTGTGTGAATGTGTACCAGAGTCATCTTATCCTATACTATAAATCAGACATTGGGCAACCTGGTGTAATATGTACCACAGTCATCTTATCCTATACTATAAATCAGACATTGGGCAACCTGGTGTATATGTACCACAGTCATCTTATCCTATACTATAAATCAACATTGAGCAACCTGGTGTAATGTGTACCAGAGTCATCTTATCCTATACTATAAATCAGACATTGGGCAACCTGGTGTAATGTGTACCAGAGTCATCTTATCCTATACTATAAATCGACATTGGGCAACCTGGTGTAATATGTACCAGTCGTCTTATCCTATACTATAAATCAGACATTGGCAACCTGGTGTAATGTGTACCAGAGTCATCTTATCCTATACTATAAATCAGACATTGGGCAACCTGGTGTAATATGTACCACAGTCATCTATCCTATACTATAAATCAACATTGAGCAACCTGGTGTAATGTGTACCGAGTCATCTTATCCTATACTATAAATCAGACATTGGGCAACCTGGTGTAATGTGTACCAGAGTCATCATTCCTATCCTATAAATCGAACATTGGGCAACCTGGTGTATATGTACCAGTCGTCTTATCCTATACTATAAATCAGACATTGGGCACCCTGGTGTAATGTTTACCACAGTCATCTTATCCTATACTATAAATCAGACATTGGCAACCTGTTGTAATGTGTACCAGAGTCATCTTATCCTATACTATAATCAGACATTGGGCAACCTGGTGTAATATGTACCAGTTCTTATCCTATACTATAAATCAGACATTGGCAACCTGGTGTAATGTGTACCAGAGTCATCTTATCCTATACTATAAATCAGACTTTGGGCAACCTGGTGTAATATGTACCACGTCATCTTATCCTATACTATAAATCAGACATTGAGCAACCTGGTGTAATGTGTACCAGAGTCATCTTATCCTATACTATAAATCAGACATTGGGCAACTTGGTGTAATGTGTACCAAAGTCATCTACCTATACTATAAATCAGACATTGGGCAACCTGGTGTAATATGTACCAGTCGTCTTATCCATACTATAATCAGACATTGGGCAACCTGGTGTAATGTGTACCAGAGTCATCTTATCCTATACTATAATCAGACATTGGGCAACCTGGAGTAATTTGTACCACAGTCATCTTATCCTATACTATAAATCAACTTGGGCACCCTGGTGTAATATGTACCACAGTCATCTTATCCCATACTATAAATCAGACATTGGGCAACCTGGTGTAATGTGTACCACAGTCGTCTTATCCTATACTATAAATCAGACATTGGGCAACCTGGTGTAATGTGTACCACAGTCATCTTATCCCATCACCAGGTTGCCCAATGTCTGATTTATAGTATAGGATAAGACGACTGTGGTACACATTACACCAGGTTGCCCAATGTCTGATTTATAGTATAGGATAAGATGACTGTGGTACACATTACCCAGGTTGCCCAATGTCTGATTTATTGTATAGGATAAGATGACTGGTACACATTACAACAGGTTGCCCAATGTCTGATTTATAGTTAGGATAAAGACGTGGTACATATTACACCAGGTTGCCCAATGTCTGATTATAGTATAGGATAAGAGACTTGGTACACATTACACAGAGTTGGCCAATGTCTGATTATAGTATAGGATAGATGACTCTGGTACAATTACACCAGGTGGATCAATGTCTGATTTATAGTATGGGATAAGATGACTGTGGTACATATTACACCAGGTTGCCCAATGTCTGGTAGCCAGATCATCTTATCCTATACTATAAATCAGACATTGGCAACCTGGTGTATATTGTACCAGTCGTCTTATCCTATACATAAATCAGACATTGGGCACCTGGTGTAATGTGTAACCACAGTCATCTTATCCTTACTATAAATCAGACATTGGGCAACCTGTGTAATGTGTACCAGAGTCATCTTATCCTATACTATAATCAGACATTGGGCAACCTGGTGTAATATGTACCAGTCGTCTTATCCTATACTATAATCAACATTGGGCAACCTGGTGTAAGTGTACCAGAGTCATCTTATCCTATACTAAAATCAGACATGGGGCAACCTGGTGTAATATGTACCACAGTCATCTTATCCTATACTATAATCAGACATTGGCAACCTGGTGTAATGTGTACCAGAGTCATCTTATCCTATACTATAAATCAGACATTGGGCAACTTGGTGTAAGTGTACCAATTCATCTTATCCTATACTATAAATCAGACATTGGGCAACCTGTGTAATAGGTACCAGTCGTCTTATCCTATACTATAAATCAGACATTGGGCAACCTGGTGTAATGTGTACCAGAGTCATCTTATCCTATACTATAAATCAGACATTGGGCAACCTGGAGTAATGTGTACCACAGTCATCTTATCCTATACTATAATCAGACATTGGGCAACCTGGTGTAATATGTACCACAGTCATCTTATCCATACTATAAATCAGACATTGGGCAACCTGGTGTAATGTGTACCACAGTCGTCTTATCCTATACTATAATCAGACATTGGGCAACCTGGTGTAATGTGTTACCAGTCATCTTATCCCATACTATAAATCAGACATTGGGCAACCTGGTGTAATGTGTACCACAGTCCTCTTATGTCAAGAAAAGGATTTGCTATGGTGGCCCCCCTAGACCCTTGATAAATGTTAAAGTCCACATACAATTAAACATGCAAAATGGGAGTTTAGAATGGGGAGTCCAGACTTATATTAATTAGCTGGTTGTTCCACTACAATTCCCTGGAGAACACTTGAAAGGATTAACATTAGACACTAGACACATTGGTTTAAACAGCACTGTCTGGCCTTCCAATAGTTGTTTATTGAACAGTGACCAAATGGCAAAACCTTTGGTTACAAATGAAATGATAAATACAAGAAACTGATAATGGATAAATGCCTTAAAGATTAGCATTTCAATTTAAATGTGATTGAAGGATATCTAGACTACATTGTTTTTGTACTACAACAAGGAATGCACTTAATTGCTATTCCAACGTGGTTTTGTGATGTGATGCAATCATTCTCAAGAACTGCAATACATCTGGACAGTATGCAAACGGTTAAACTAGTTTACGCTGACTGAAAAATTCACTTCTATGCAAATAAAGTTCCTTGTCAATAAAATTGGATATACTATTTAGTATTTAACAAAGATTAGGAATGCAGTTCAAACAAGGTACTTATTCAACTTATATTCTCTGCATATGATAGATGGATAGATACTGTATACTGTAGAACCCTATCAATGACCACCACTGACATATATAGGATTCAATTAGATTGCCATAACTGACAGTATATAGGATCCTATTAGATGACCATCACTGACAGTATATAGGATTCAATTAGATGGCCATGACTGAAAGTATATATGATCCTATTAGATGACCATCATGACAGTAAATAGGATCCTATTAGATGGCCATCACTGACAGTATTATGGATCCTATTGATGATCACCACTGACAGTATATAGGATTCTAGTAGATGGCTGTCACGGACAGTATAAGGATTCATTAGATGACCATCACAGAGACAGTAAAAAATATTCTAGTAAATGGCCCTGACTGACAGTTATAGGATCCTATTAGATGAACATCACAGACAGTTAAAACATTCTAGTAGATGGCCCTCACTGACAGTATAAAGCTTTTATTAGATGGTCATCACAGGCAGTATATAGGATCCTATTAGATGACCAGCACTGACAGTTTATAGGATCCTATTAGATGGCAATCACTGACAGTATATAGGATCCTATTAGATGACCATCCTGACAGTATATAGGATCCTATTAGATGACCATCCCTGACAGTATATAGGATCCTATTAGATGGCCATCACTGACAATATATAGGATTCTATTAGATGGTCCATAGACAGTATATAGGATCCTATTAGATGACCATCACTGACAGTATATATGATCCTATTAGATGACCACCACTGACCGCTTAAAGAATTGCATTACATGACCACCACTAATAGTATAAAGGATTCTATTGGATGACCACCACTGACAGTAAAAAGGATTCTATTAGATGAGCATCACTGACATTATATAGGATCCTATTAGATGGCTATCACTGACAGCATAAAGGATTCTATTTGGTGACCATCACTGACAGTATCAATAATTCTATTATTTGACCACCACTGACAGTATAAGGATTCTATTAGATGGCCATCACTGACATTATAATGGATTCATAAGATTACCATCTCAGACAGTATAAAGGTTTCTAGCAGATGGCCATCACTGCAGTATAAAGGATTATATTAGATGGCCATCTCAGCCAGTTTAAAGGATTTTATTAGATGGTCATCACAGACAGTATATAGGATCCATTATATGACAACCACTAACAGTATATGGACCTATTAGATAACACCCACTGATAGTATATAGGTCCTATTAGATGACCATTACTGACGTATATAGGATCCTATTAGATGGCCATCATGACAGTATATAGGATCCATTAGATGGCCATCACTGACCGTATAGGATCCTATTAGATGGCCATCACTCAGTATATAGGATCCTATTGATGGCCATCACTGACAGTATATAGGATCCTATTAGATGGCCATCACAGACGGTATATAGGATCCTATTACATTGCCATCACGACAGTATATAGGATCCTATTAGATGGCCATCACAGAACAAATATAGGATCCTATTAGATGGCCATCACTGACATGTATAGGATTTATTAGATGGCCATCACAAACAGTATACAGGATTTTATAGATAGCCATCTCAGCCAGTTTAAGGATTTTATTAGATGGCCATCACTGACAGTATATAGGATCCTATTAGATGGCCATCAGTGACAGTATATAGGATCCTATTAATGGCCATCACTGACAGTATATAGGAGTTTTTAGATGGCCATCACTGACCGTTATAGGATCCTATTAGATGGACATCACTGCATTACATGGATCCTCTTAGATGACCATCACTGACAGTATATAGGATCCTATTAGATGACCATCACTGGCAGTATATAGGATCCTATTAGATGGCCATCACTGACAGTATATAGGATCCTATTAGATGGCCATCACTGACAGTATATAGGATTCAATTAGATGGCCATTACTGACAGTATATAGGATCCTATTAGATGGCCATCACTGACAGTGTATAGGATCCTATTAGATGGCCATCACTGATAGAATATAGGATCCTATTAGATGGCAATTACTGACAGTATATAGGATCCTATTAGATGATCATCACTGACAGTATATAGGATCCTATTAGATGGCTATCACTGACAGTATATAGGATCCTATTAGATGGCCATCACTGACAGTATATAGATCTATTACATGGCCATCACAGACAGTATATAGGATCCTATTAGATGGCTATCACTGACAGTATATGATCCTATTAGATGGCCATCACTGACAGTATATAGGATCCTATTACATGGCCATCACTGACAGTATATAGGTCTATTAGATGGCCATCACTGACAGTATATAGGATCCTATTAGATGGCCATCACTGACAGTATATAGGATTCAATTAGATGGCCATTACTGACAGTATATAGGATCCTATTAGATGGCCATCACTACGACGTGTATAGGATCCTATTAGATGGCCATCACTGATAGAATAGGGATCCTATTAGATGGCAATTACTGACAGTATAATAGGATCCTATTAGAGATCATCACTGACAGTATATAGGATCCTATTAGATGGCCATCACTGACATTATATAGGATCCTATTAGATGGCCATCACTGACAGTATATGGATCCTATTATGCCATCATGACAGTATAGGATCCTATTAATGCCATCACTGACAGTATATAGGATTCAATTAGATGGCCATTACTGACAGTATATAGGATCCTATTGATGGCCATCACGGACAGTGTATAGGATCCTATTAGATGGCCATCACTGACAGTATATAGGACCTATTACATGGCCATCACTGACAGTATATAGGATCCTATTGAGATGGCCATCACTGACAGTATATAGGATCCTATTAGATGGCCATCACTGACAGTATATAGGATTCAATTGATGGCCATTACTGACAGTATATAGGATCCTATAGATGGCCATCACTGACAGTGTATAGGATCCTATTAGATGGCCATCACTGATAGAATATAGGATCCTATTAGATGGCAATTACCGACAGTATATAGGATCCTATTAGATGATCATCACTGACAGTATATAGGATCCTATTAGATGGCTATCACTGACAGTATATAGGATCCTATTAGATGGCCATCACTGACAGTATATAGGATCCTATTAGATGCCATCACTGACAATATATAGGATCCTATTAGATGGCCATCACTGACAGTATATAGGATTTATATAGGATGTCACATAGACAATAATATTAAATGGATCTGAACACTGAGTTTCTGAGTCTGTTGTCAAGAACTTCATGGACTATCCCTATCCAGCCCACCCTGTACCTGCCCCAGATGTGACAGTCCCCACCATAGTTAGAAGCAGACAGGTGACTTACATGCCCAGGTCACTGTAGATGTTAAAGAATTCCATCTGGTTACAGGCTTGGATCCATCCAACCACCCAGGTCTCGTTCCTGGGTAAGGGGGGCATGACCACCCGGCTGAGGCTTTGAAATAGGGGGTCTTGTACCTTAAGACAATGGGCGAGTTCTCTATAGCGGTGGGGCACTGGTCTATAGTGGCGGACACATCATACACCGTAATGTTCTCCCTCCGGATCCGAGACTTGCAGGTGATGCTCTGCAGGCCCCATGGTCGGGGGAAGTAGGGAAGAGGCATCAAGAGACAGATCGGGGGCAGCTGCAGTGGGAGGAAATAGATCGCTGTGTATCCCTGTGTATGGCACTTAGACAGACGGGGGGGACATAGGGACCGACTGCAGATTGTTTAGTTCCATCCAGTGCTGTGTGTGTGGATCCAGATGGTAACATTACACTGCACACTGATGGATGGATCCCCCTCCCAGTCCCTCCTCTTCATCTCCCTATCATGCTGCTTCCCACTGCCACCTGCCAATGGATCCAGCCACCCTGCAGGCCAGCTCCAGACCTCTCTCCCGCCCTGCTGGGGGGAACAGGGAGTGTCATGTCCCAGGTGTTCAGGGGAGAATCTCCTTGTGTGATGGTGGATCCCACATCCCTCTTGGTTCCAGGGAGGGGGAGGGGGTTCTAATCTGATCCTCCCATACACTGTCACACAGCAATGGGAAGATCCCCTTCTTCTTTCCCAGCTTGGTGTACATTAGCAGCGGGCACTACCAACATGCACTCTGCTGGGGGGTGGAGGCAGCCAGGATCTGCCAGTGGGTTATATAGGGTCCTCTGCACCCCCTCCTGTCTAGTTCTCTCTGTTCATTCCCATCATGTGTACCTGTACCATGGGGTCGGGAATAAAATAAAAGCGAATGAAAGAGCGAAGGAGATTTGTCCCTTCTCAGCTACACATACACTAGAAGCTCCTAAATCCCCCTGGGACGTTGTCACTGATCCACACACACGTGGTGCACTCATAAGGTATATAGGATGGAGTATCTGATAGGAAGATCCTTAGATCTCTCAGTATTACAGAGATTCGGTTCAGGATATGGAAACGTATGAAGATGGGCAGACAGAGGAGGAGATGCAGAGATCCAGCACATTATATTATATACACGCACACAGACAGTCATACCCACAGTAACTGTACATTGGCTTCACATCTCCCAAATAGGTATATAAACTGTCTCAATGCAAACTTCATGGAATGGAATGAATGGCAAATTCTATATGGATGTGTTAATGTAACACACTTGTAAAGAGAGAATTGTCAAGCTAATGTTGATATTAAAATTGACCACACACTGATAGTTATTGGCAAATTTCATCAGATACCACGTGATTTGCATGATATTGGCCATGAGCAGAAACCTTAAAGCAAATCCCGTCCATTGTTAAGGTGCATGGGGCTAAAACATCCTCTACTAATGCCATTGAGCTACCACCGTTGGCATGATAGAGCTTCGGTCCAGACAGAAAATTTCCATTGGACTACATCATTTTCCTTTTTTAGAAGGGAGCTGATGCAATCAGGACATGTGTGTGCACCCTTTGACCTTCCCCATAAAGATTGTGGGACCTCTTCTGCTTTGTAAAGGTATAATAATTTTCCATTTTAAAAGTGTACATCTGAAATCATAAGGCAGAAATAGTCTGTAAAATATACCCTTAAAATTATGTCAGGAATATCATCAATCGCAATATGCACGTAAAGTTTATGTATACTGCATCATCTTAATCTAAAATAAATTCAGATAAGTAGTACACAGGTGTGTGTATTGCTGCATGCCTTCAATACAATACTTGTTTTGCTCAGGCTCTGACCACTGACCTGACTATTTTCCACACCAACTGTCAAAACTCCATGCAGCACACCAACTGTCAACCATTCCGCTACAGCAAAACTGCTTACAGAAATGCTAAAATGTAGATGTTTCAGATTGGATATCTAATGAAAGAGGGGCAGATCAACAAAAAACAGTACAGTGATAGTTGATGAATTATAGTTTCCACTAATGGGCAATTAAAAAAAAACAAATTTAAGCTAGCAGTCATATGTGTATAGTAGCTTAAGTTACCTATTGCTTTGATGACATTCATTGACATCATTTTAAGGGTATATTTTAGACTTATTTATGCCTTATGATTTCAGATGTACACTTTTAAAACGGAAAATATTTATAGCTTTACAATGCACAAGAGCCAAGCATATCCTATAATAACACCATATTAACGGTGCTTATTATGTTATACACACCTACTGTATGTTACCATTGTTGCAAATAAACAAACATAGAAGGAGACTCCATGTAGCAATCCATTTCCTGCGTGGAGTCTCCTTCCAAGTTGGTCTGTTTGCTGAAATTGCTGTCAGGACCAGGGCAGAGAAGTGGAGAAATTTAAAGTGATATGATAGGTGTGGGATAAGCCAATAAATGTTACCATTGTTACATGACTTGTTTGAACTCATGTTTTTTTCACCCTTTACTGTAAAGGGTCCTCAGTTTTCAAGACATTTATATGGTCATGGAACTCATTGGTGGCTTCTAATATGCTTATATTTTACTGTAGGGGGTGGATTTGGATTTCTATAGAATACAGAGTACACATAATCTATGGCCATAAGCTTAAACATTGTGAAAAGAAAAGGGACATGATATTAACACTGGTATTCAATTAAATTTTATTTTGGGGCTGTATTTGGCCAGACTAAAATCTGACAGTTTGTTATGGTTTCTAATTGGCATTTGAGGCTAAATTTATTTTAGTAATAAACAGTTAAGGGAGAAAAATGTATGCACTTCAGTACAATGTTGTAGGCCAGGATAGAATTCACGGACTGTCTTTAGAAAGGTTAAAAATAGGCACGGAATGTGTTCAACTACATCTGATACCTTAACCCTGTGTGTACCAGTGACCTCACCAAGGAGTGTGTGTGTGTAAATGGCTTTTACCCACACGTGCTACTGGGCTGCTAGAAGGACAGCTTATATAGTCAAATTCCTTTTTTAAAATTGTGTATTAATTACACTGACTGTTTCTGACATTTACCGTAAACAAAATTTAATATTGGAAAATGAGAACATAAGTGAACACAAACACAGTTTTGAATTGATTACTTTATTGGGGAACCACGTTATCCAAGATCCATTTTAAACTGTAAGATGCTTCCCCTTTGTTACACATCACCCAATCAATGAATAGATTCAGCTAAATGAATACACTAGCCACACTTTCAGGTTTATTCAATAAAAGTTCTTATCATTTAAATAGTGCTAATTTTGCCCCAACCAATCAGATCTTATTTAACTTTGAAAGCTAACATCTGATTGGTTGGGGCAAAATTAGCACTATTTTAAACGATAAGATGTTTTATTGAATAACTCTGTTTATTTTTAGTCAGTCTAGTTAATATGAGACTGGCCACAGCTTTAGTTATTATTATATAGTTTCTATAGGGTTTGTTTGAACTGGGCATATTTTTGCTCCCAGAACCAAAACAATTTATTTTAGGGAGGTCTGTATGTCTTTAAAATTAGATAATCAGACCTCTGCATGTTGGCTGCAGGAAAGAAGAGACTTGACTGCCATCTCATGATATACTGTAAGGTGAACTAAATGAAAAACTCCAATCCAGCACCTTGGATAAGCTCATCTAACTTATTTTTCTTACCTAAAGACCCTGTCTGGTGCTGCACTTTCCCTGCTGTATTTCCTGAGTGGGTAAGAGGAGTTTTTTGCTCCCATCTTTACATTTATTTTTATTTTATACATTTTATATTTAATTTATACGTTTTTCATCTTATTCTCCCTTAAATAAAACCTTAAGAACTAAAACTAAAATACAAATGAGCGGATTCTACAATTCCTTACTAATTTTTCATCTGATTTCCAGTTTTCACCACTCCACTTATGTGCAAAGGTGTATTGTGTTTGTGG
Source organism: Hymenochirus boettgeri (assembly GCA_019447015.1). Taxonomy (NCBI): domain Eukaryota; kingdom Metazoa; phylum Chordata; class Amphibia; order Anura; family Pipidae; genus Hymenochirus; species Hymenochirus boettgeri. Next base: position 23,597 of record JAACNH010002178.1, read on the forward strand.
CCCACAGTGCAAAAGGGAGATGAATGCGCAATGGTGCTGGTGATTTTGTATATTAAGATATTGCTTGTCAGGAAATCAGAATCCGCCAGGCTCATTTGTGTTGTAGCTTTACTTCTCACTTTAATTCAGTTTTCAGTCGCCTTATGGGGAAAAAGCCTCAAGGAGACAGACCATAAAACTGTGTATGTTTAACTGGTTGGTAAGAAAGATTGTGGAATGAATAGAAGTTATACCTAATAGGGCCCATACACCAACAATCCCCATTGGACAATGAAAAAAAATAATTGTACGGTCGCCCATAAACATCATATATTATCAGGATTGTGCGACCAGGATTTGTTTGTGTTAACTTGTGTAACTTTTGAAACTGGCTAGCATTGTGCTGATTGGGTCGGCAGGTTAATGGCGTTTCCTGATTTCCACATCCTCCTCTTAAGGTGCCCATCCCGATTATGAAATTTTATTATAATACATAAGGCTCTGGCATTTTAATGGGGAGGTGCAGTGGCGATATCTATATTACAGTCACTCAGATGTGTCATTGAGTGACATCCTGTATTCCACTGCCCCTCCCCATTTCTCTCTCCCTCCCTGTATTAGTAATGTAGATAACAAGCCCGTTTTTGTACACTGACTGACTGACGGACTGAATTACTGTGATGAGAAGAGAGCTAGTGGCCGAGTCAATTATGACTTACAGTAATTCATTCAATCAGTGTAGTGAACAGAACTGCACAGAGTGAGAGACGATGTTTATCTCTCTTTTAGTTTGTGAGATAGAATGGCAGTTTACTATTTGTATTTACAAAAATGGGCTTGTTATCTACATTAAATACAGGGAGAGACAGGAGGGGGGACAGAGTGACTTGCTGGATTTTTCTTTTTTTTACCTTATGTATTATATGGAATTATATTATTATTGGAATAATACATGGATATTACTGCTATAAGGATATTACTTCACCTTGGAGTTCCCTGACCTCTATAAAAACACTCGGCCTAACGCCTTGTGTTTTTATATGGTCAGGGACTTCTCGGCGCCGTAATATCCTTATATTACTCTGTAGGTAGTGTATATCCCTTATAGCAGCAACATACATGGTGCGATAATCATTCGATACCTGTCATTGGCTAATTGTATCGCTGCTTTTATATCCCACCATTAGTGTGTAATGATTGGTTTTCTTCAATAGATGTTTTCTTGTATGGCTTAGTTTATAAGGTGAGAGATCAGCTTTTTTCGCGTCATTGTATTTCAGCTTCTGTTCACCTTGAAAGATAAAGCGATACCATAAAATTTTGGATTACAGTTCAAATTGGTGATCTACTGTACAACCTCTTTCATACCAATACTTTGGCTAGGTGCCTTTATTTCTAGTTACTGTACATAAATATGTGAAAGAATTGCAAGAAATAGTTTCTAAAAGAACGTTTTCAATGGCGCTGAAAGTAGATTAAAACAGAGGTGTGAAATCTTTCTGCCCATACATCACGCACAAATGACTCATCAGTAGATAAATTTACCATCATGTGTTTCATTCAGCTGCTTATTGATGCATACTGTGAGCCAGGTGTATTTGTATTCCAACAGTTTTCATTCATGGTATTATAAAGCTATTTTTATAAATATGGACATTTTTTAGTAACATCTTTTTTATTTTTGGGGGCACAGTTAAATAAATGTCAAACACTGCCTGTCAAAGTGTGATGTCAAAGTCATTCTCCAACATGAATGATGTAATACCCATCTGCTAACAGGGCCAGCCATCTGTGCATACGGTACCTTGGCTTCCTTTTGCTGCTGCCAGACAGGACTGTGTGAATTAATTCTTTACTGGACTGTGGTATTTTCAACATGAGGGAACTAAAACATTGTAGGTTAGTGACTTGATCTTTTCCCACAGGTAAGGGCTTGGCTATCCAAAATAATAAATCAATGGCAATTGCAGAATACCAGGATAGACTTTCTCACCTGATTTTCTGGTAAATTCCACAGCAAATTTGTCAGTGTCGGACAGGGTGGGCAATTAAATTTCACAGGGGGGCGCGCAAGAAACTTGGATTGTTGTCAAGGGCCGGACAATACACAATTCCATTAAAGATATTGCAAAAATGAATTTATAATAGATTAAAGGGCATCTCCACCTCGATTTAACTTTTGATATATTGTAGGGCATCCCTTTCTACCCCCAACCGCTATGTTATGTGTAAAGATAGAATCCAAACTCTACTTACAGCCCACTCGCTCCAGCTGATCTGGCTCCCTGCTTGCCGGAACTACAAGCAGGGGGCCATACCAGCAACCACGGCTGTGATTGGCTGAGTGGCTGCCAATTACAGCCGTGGCTGCCAGCAATAGAGAATTCCATGGGAGCGAGGATCTGTAAATACAGTTTGGATTCTATTTTTACATTTCCAATATAGCGGTCTGGTGGGAAAGGATGTCCTGCAATATATATTAAAAATTTTACGCAACATGAAGGGCAGCAGGGGAGGGATTGGGAGTGAGGGGGGGAAAGAGCTTCTCTGCGCATGTCTCCATCCCCCCCCCGGAGGCAAGACAGGAGCAGAGTTGTTTGGACAGGAATGCAGCAACTACTCTTCAGTTTCCTGGACTTCGATCAAGCACTACAGGGGAACCATAGGAGGCAGGGATGTAGGTAAGGATGTTTTGTAATTACTCAGTGTTGCCATTAGTGGGTTCAATTTTAGTTTGGGGGTGGACATCCCCTTTAATGCAATATACCTGGTTCATTGAACATTTTTTTATTATTTGTTGAAATTTTTAATTGTATGTAAAATTTTAGATCTATCCATCAAATTCAATCAATCAATTAATAAGGTCATCATTTTTTCTATAAAACAAACTTAATAAAATAAATAAATTATCCACCTGAGACCATTTATTAATTTTTTAGGGTACAGGTCTAAGATTGAGGGGCCAGTCAGGGCAGCCAAGGGGTCTTATTTTGCCCAGGCATGGCCGTCTCGCTAATGAGAAACATATTAACTGTGGCAGAGCAGCTCCCCGTCTGTGCCCCAGGGAAGCAGCATTTCTAGGGGAGAAAAAATTTTTTGTGCTTACCAGCACCAGGTGTGTGGGAGTAGATCAGGCTGTGTAACTCATGTCACATGAAGTCGACGTCATCACGTCACAATGTCTGACGTCACTGCCTAAGACTGTCCTCTGCGGTGCACATAACTCTGCAAGCCGAGCCTGCTCCTTCAATGCGCACGGAGGAAGACAGCAGCCAGAAAGGACCTCAAATTATCCATCCAGCAGCCAGCAACAGACAGTGTGGTTGTTATGTATGCCAACCATCTATCAAGTTTTTTGCCAATTAGCATATCTGTGTGCACCATTTATTAAAGTGGGTGCCAACCGTTTAGCTGAGTAGCTGATAAATGGTTGGCACCGTATCTGGTAAAATCATTGGAATAAACTCTAATAAGGTTGGCACACAAATACTGGTAAAATCATTGGCAAAAATGCTGTCATAGTTTTTGCCAATGATGTTACCATTATCTGTGTGCCAACCATTTATACATTTTTGCTAATGATTTTACCAGTATCTGTGTGCCAACCATTTATTAGCGTCTGGGTGCCAATCCTTTATCAGAGTTTGTGCCAATGGTTTTACCAGTATCTGTGTGCCAACCATTTATTAGAGTCTGGGTGCCAATCCTTTATCAAGTTTGTGCCAATGGTTTTACCAGTATCTGTGTGCCAACCATTTATTAGTGTCTGGGTGCCATTCATTTATCAAAGTTTGTGCCAATGATTTTACCAGTATCTGGGTGCCAACCATTTATTAGCATCTGAGTGCCATCCCTTTATCAGAGTTTGTGCCACTGATTTTACCAGTATCTGTTTGCCAACCATTTATTCAAATCTGGCTGCCAACCATTTATCAGAGTTGGTGCCAATGATTTTACCATTATCTGTGTGCCTTCCATTTATTGGTGTCTGGGTCCAACCATTTATAAGAGGTTGTTCCATCGATTTTACCGGATTTGGTGGCAACCATTGTATGTGGTGAGAGGGTGTTATGTACAGTATTTATAAAGAGGGTGTATTTACAGTATGTGTAGAGTGTATTTCAGTAGGCTTGTGAAGGTTCTCATTCGTCCTGGTCATGGTATATCTGTTGTATCAGTTGATCACTGGACTTAAGTTTAGTTCTTGAATGTTTCGCTAGTCATCTGACTGGCTTTCTCAATTCAGAATGACTTGTACAAGAATCTGTTGGAAATTATGTACCCTTGAAAGTCCCATAACATATGACAGCCGTGTTAAGGACCTTCTGAATGCAAGGTGGCTAAGAGGTGTTATAGGAACGCCCATGGTAAGGTAAGGTGATTTGTATGTGGGGAAACCAAACAGCAACTGCATCACATATGGCCCAGCACAGAAGAGCCAATCCCTCGGGTCAGCATTCAGCCGTGTACTTCCATCTTAGAAAAAGGACATACCATTTAAAATTGTAATGTCAACATCCTTTCAAAGGAACAGGACTGGTTCAAGAGAGGTGTCAAGGAGGTAATTTATGTGAAAATAAAGAAACCAAGCCTGAATAGAGGTGGGGGTGGGGGGGTTTGACACCAACTGTCTGCCATGTCAATGCTGTTTTGACATATTACCCTGGGTGATCCTATAAACACCTCTTAGCCACAATGCAGTCATGTCTTGCATTCAGAAGGACCTTAACCCTGGCTGTCATATGCTAATTGGGACTTTTCAGGGTACATAATTGCCAACAGATTCTTTACAAGTAATTCTGAATTGAGAAAGCCAGTCGTGACTAGCAAAACGTCTTCAAGAAGTAAATTTAAGTCCAGTTGATCTAACTGAATCATCAGATACGTCAGTACAGTATGTGTGAGAGAGTGGGTTTTTACAGTATGTGTGGAGAGAATGTGTGTAGAGTATACGGGAGAGTGTGTATGTTCGTGTATGGGAGACAGTTGATAAACTGCAGGAGAGAGAGTGTGAGAGAGAACTGAGACTGCAGGAAAGAAAGAGTGTTTGAGAAAGAATGTAAGAGATAGAGGATATAATATATATTGGACTTAAAGACTTGTACAAATAAACATGCCAAGTTCAAAATGACAAAATGGCTAGCCATGCTCCCACCCACAAGCCACAACACACACAACTACTCACACACACAAGCCACGCCCACACCGATTTGTCTGTGCGCATAAACGCGGCAATAAAAGTTTGTCTCAGGTGGCAAAAACCCTAGAGACACCCCAGTTTCTGGTGTAGGATGTACATTCAGAGGTAATGCATGAATGAAAAATGTTTAAGGTGGGTTTTGCAGTGCTTTTCCCAGTATTTGCAAATATGTAAAATATCTTTTTATACTTACCTCACCCAGTCTACTCTCTTCTAAACTTTAAAGGTATTCAGGGTACTCACCCTGGGTACTATCTGGATCAGCTCTTGTATGTACCTTAACTTACTTGCTCCAAAACTTAACCTGAGGTGACCACCTAGGAGTTCTTTCAATGTCACTGGTGTAAGAGGCAGCGTAAACACAACTACAAACACTCATACACCATAACCAGGCATTCAGTGGAGGGTCTGGATGTTTTTTTAGCATGTGATACTGCCTTTGAAGGTATCAAATATAAATCCTTTACAAGTTTACTCTCATGATGCTCTCAACATGTCTTCGTGAGTCTTATTCTGAGGCGAGTTACCTCAAGTAGAGGAAGGTTTCTGGTTAGTCTACCCATTTACTGTATGATACAATCTACACCACATTTGAAGACCCTGTGAAATTCTTACTTCTGCTGGTTTTCTCCACAGGATTCCATATATGCTGCTTTGATTCTGTGCAGATGGGACATGTTCATCACTAGTACAGTATGTATGCCCCCAAAGAGAACACATGATTTGTACATGTATACAAGGTACAATAAATTTGCCCCCTCTGTCCCAGACCAAGGCATCAAATCAATATTCTCTGTGACAAATGGTGAAGCTGCAGAATACATTTAATGTTCCTATGCCAAAAAAGCAAAATCCCCCAATTAGTTCATAAAATTCCTTTTTAAAATAAAAATGGAGCACTATGGATGTCCACTATGGCACAAGGTCGGACCTTGTTCAGGCATAGATAGCTGGGTTGGCCAGGAAGGTGATGGCATGCTAATCTTTTTAGTTGGTGAGTGTTCTGTTCTTACTGCCAAAAGGAGGTTTTATTTTTTGGGTACAGATAACCTTTAAGGCTGTTACATACAGGCAATATTTTGGCAAGGTTGGTTTTCCAGACCCAGATTTTGGTTAGATTAGTTGTGATTTGTAATGGGAACGATCATTTCCACCACAGTTTTCTGCAAATTTAGTTAGTTAGAAAGATCAAAAAAATGCACAAAACCGTATTGAGAAAAAAGTCGTATTGAGGATAATAATCTACACGTAGGGCAATATATTGTTGTGTACCCACTTTAATTCCAGCCAGAGACAACCGATGGCAAGCTGGCTGTTGGAATTATCAGACGTGAATTCGCCTGTTCGTACCAAGCCTTAGTCTGGATCTATAACACAACTTGTGAGGGAGGTATTACTGAAAAGGAAGGAACCTCTTTAATCTTCACGCAGGAAGTAAAAGTTGAGTTGCATATTAACACTAATCGTATGAGATTATTACGCACTGAAACTCATTATCCATTCCTATCACCTTCACCCGTCTCTAGTTATTGCAAAATTGGAATTGCAAATTATTTCAATGTGTTTAGTCACAATATTTATATTAAATATCTTGGCAAGAATATTTACCTGCATGTTGTCCTGTCATGTAGTTGTTATTCAGAAGGTTATTTATGTGTGAGTGAATGCGGTGCCTATAATGAATATTGATCCTTCTGCTAAAGATGATATGCAGTTTTCTAGCCCGCAGCTAAGTTGTGCTGTCATAGCACATAGATTAAAAGGAAAGCACAGCAACAAACTAGGTATTCGTCAGCCAATGGAAATAGATTACCATAATCAGACTTTCCTATTGTTGTTGAACTAAATATTTCCGATTTTACTGTCATCCATTGGAATTCTACTCTTTGTGTAGATGATCTTTTATGTAATGTAGCAGGTTACAGGAAGCGTTTTTAGATGTTCCTGGTTTATCGTAAGATGATCAAAATCTGACCAAAAGGTTTTTGTGATCTGCATCAGTGACAAGACTGAGTGTGTTATAGGGATGTAAAGAAAGTACTGCAGAGTGAGAAGCCTGACTAATCAGTTCACAGGCTGATTAAGAGGTGTTAAGCTGAGTACACACAGTATTAATAAGAAGTAATATGTCAGATTATCCCCTTATCATCAAAGTATGTACCGGAAAGCGATAGGTACGATGGTCGCCATCGGCTTGGGAGCAATCAGTACTTTTTTTTGCGTTCACTTCCCTGTCCTTGCAGTATAGAGAGTGGACATTATCTCTTATGGTGGCCATAGACGCTAGATCCAATCATACTATCCATGGGTTGTAAGATCGGTTTGCCATTCGGACAAAAATTCTACAACTGGCCTATGGGGGAACTTATTGGACGATTGTTGAACGATTGTCCATACACAATCCAACAATCATACAATGTCTGGATATCCCGATAACGTACGGTTGGGATCTGAGCGTCTATTGCCACCATTAGGGTGTGTGGTAGTCCCAAACGATCTTTATACTTGATATAGACCAATCAGGACTGTGTGTAGCCACATCTTTAACAGATGACAGATGGAATCTTAAAGGGCATGTCCACCCCCAAAACTATAATTTCCCCCACTACTGGCCCCCATGTATGTAGTTAATCCTTACCTCACATCCCACTCCATAGGGTTCTCCTGTAGTCCCCCCCCAAAGTCCCAATAACTAACCACCAGGAGGATAGCAGGGCTCTGCCTGCTACCTGGCCTCCGGTAGATTTTTGCCATGCGTACGTCGCCCTTCTCCCCCCTCCCTCCCCCTCCCTCTCACTCCCTCTCCTCCCGTTCTGCTATCCCTCCCCTAGCATAAATCCCCTTTAATATATCCTTCCCCTGGTCCCCCAGCCCCAACCGCATAATTTTTATTTTAGAAAGCTCCACTTACCTCTCCGCCGCTGAAGTTAGCTGCCGCAGCCGCTCGTGATTGGCTGCCGCTCAGCCAATCACAGACGCGGCTGCGGTCCCGCCCCTCTGCTTGCATTTCCTTGCAAGCAGAGGGCCGGGAGCGCGGCGGAGGACAGAGGGGAGGTAAGTAGAGTTTGGGGGCTTTCTAAAAAAAAAATAATGCGGTTGGGGCTGGAAGCCCAGGGGAATCTTATTATAAAAATTTATTTTAGGGTGGACATGCCTTTAAATATTGCAACATAGCTTTATACCATTCAAAAAGAAAATCAACTCCTGAGGATTTTGCCATGGATTATTTTGTTTTGTAGCTTCTGACCCCTCTGATTCTTTTAACACAATGAAAGATACTCTACTCTTTTTGAATCATGGGGCCGTATTTATAAAGGCGTGGTATCGCTTTTTTTTTTAACATCGGTAATAAATTGTTAAACTAACTCGTTAATTCCGAATGGTGAATTTAATAACAATCGTAAATTACCAATACAGATCGTAAATATACACATAACAAAATAGTAGATGTGTAATCCCCATTGAATACCATTGTGGCTGTTTACTACCACATGGTATTCTACAACTGAACGTTCGGTCATAGATGTACGTAGGGGCATCTTTGAAACTTATAGATTATGCGAAAGTGGGGTTTTTGGGGGAGGGGTGATTAACCATTACTAAAGGTTACTTTTTTTAGGATGACATGCCCTTTTAAAGTAAAAGGTGTGATGCAACAGAAATTTGCTTTGTCAAATGTGCCTTAAATAAAAAAACAGAACCAGTGACATACTGTACCCCTTATTCCTTAGTAACGTCTAAGGAGTGCATAGACAGATTGACAATTTCACATTGTAGCTACTGCTGCATTAAAAGTAACGGTTTGTTAAATTGGTATATTTGCACAGAAGTGTAATGACATGTGTTTGTAGAGGAGGCTGGGGAGTTGTAAGGATGATCACTTTTCCTAACCTCAAAGATAAAAGTATGGCGAGGAATGAAAAAGATGTAAGCCAGTGCTATATTTGTCTCTAGCCTGATCAGTGGCCTCTGCAGAGTGCCCCATCCTACAGCAAGGATTGCTTATTGGTCGTTTGCTTGCTCAGCATTCCATAAGCAGTGCTCTGAGCAATTATTACCTCTTACACCATGGGACAATGCATTTAATTATAATCAACATTTGCTGTATTTGCACTATTCCCAAGTGTTAATGTATTTTTGTGTGTATCAAACAAAGGCCACCGCTAGAAAAAAAAAACACAGAAGCCTAACAAAACACAATTTTAGTAGTTTAATCTCCTAAATGTTATATTTGATCAAAATTAATGTAAACTAGTATAATGCATTCAAAAGTCAAAAAGTTATAAAATACCAACTATCCAATTATAGGTGTGCAGCTCCCATGTTGTGTATGATGTAGGGTAGGGTTGCCCCACGCCTCCATAGTGAATAATAGTGAATAAGCATCATACCAATCTGCCCTGGCACTCTCAATCCATATCAGTTTGTGGCAGGGAAGATGGCAACTAAAGCTAGCCATTCACTACAGTACTGGACACTAAAACAGTTAGACATTTGATCAGAGATGAATGTGATTATGTGTCCAAGCTCTCGGGGAGTAAGTTTGTGGAGTGTGGCCAGCATTAGTCCCTCCAGTGTTATCATGCCATGTATAAACTTTAAACTTGCATTCTGAGATGCAGAAAGTAATATACAATATATAATACAGCTTTACATAGTGATGGACACTGCTTTCCAGGTCCAGGTTTTAAAGACGTTCCCTTAAAATTTTCTAATTTACTGCTCCATTCATTTTATATCTAAAACTTTATAGTGTAGGAATGTCACTATTAGTATTTGCAAGCACAATTTTCTAGGTTATAATTTTCGAACATCATGGAATTCCCTTTGATAATCATATTTAGCCAGGTTTCACCTGTTTTGAAATTCCTTACATGATTCTCATTCCTATATTTTCACACTGGGTCTCATTATTTTGCTACACTGAGAAGTTAAGTTATGCTCATGTGAAGCTGCAGCTTTAAAAATGCTTTTGGCATATTATTTTTTCCCCTAACCCCCCAGAGCCTAGATTTTTAGATTCAAAGTTGCTGACATATTATTTGTCCTTGGTGTCGCGTTTAGGTCCTCCCCTCTGAGATTCTCATCTACTTCCTGATTACTAGTTTGGAAGAATTGAGACCACTTACCCTTTAAGTGGAATAAATAAGAACTTTGTTATATACGGTAACATTATTTTTATTAGCAGACTTTGGCTTTTAAAGGTAACAGTGGTCCTCATACAAATGTCCTCATACAAAAACCACTTAAAAGAGCCTCTGTCCTGCTGTTGAAACAAGCCTAGGATGGTGTGTCTAGTTGCTTTGAATCCTATTATAGGCTTGTAAATTTATTCTCCTGGCCTTTACTGTCTGAGTGACCTACAACCATTCTCAGTAATTTCCTCTGTTTGGAAACCTTAGGGAGAGAACATTGTAATTTGCAGGCTTGTGGATAGCTTTAAAAATGATTAAGAAGTTTGAGAGCATGGCTCAGTACAATGCAGATATAATAAATTGTCCCAAGCAGTAGGATACAAGAAGGCAGGCTCAAACCAGCAGCAGTGATATCACAGGTCCACAGTGTAATCAAGAAGCACCATCCGTAATTTTAAGGTAGGAGTGTGATCTTTTTAAAAATGGGCACTTGTATGTAGACCACAGTTCCCCTTTTATAGCTGTAATCTAATTAATTTCACAACCCAAAAGAACAGGGCTACTCAATGCTTATATAATAGTCACTTCGGACATCTAAACCAGGAAAAGTTGATAAACTCAAAGAATATTAAAGGACAAACTATAGTGGCCGATAACACCCCCCCTCCCTATTAGGGTGAGACTCTAACCAGTAGATCCTCACCACGTTTATTTGTAATTTCAGCGCTAGCTTGGTAAAGTAGCGATTACGGGATTTTCTGTTCCCTGACTTCCTCTCTTCAATACATATTGGAAGACTCACTTCTTCACAGTGTGTCTTCCCTTTAGTCAGCTTGTGGCACTAAGGGAGGAAAGTAATGAACAGCGCACCATGATGGCAACTTCAACGGGTTAGTGCAGGAGTTAGATGCTAAACCCTGAGGTTCAGTTCGGGCATGAGGTTAGTTTAGTTGGCCTGTTAAATTGTATTTTATGCAGGAAGAAAAAAAATAAACAACAATATTATAGTTAATTTTAATGTATTCATGTTATACTGAATTTTGTCACATAACCACGTAAAAAAGTGCATTGGTTCATGTTGAGCCAATACAAGACATGGTAGATGCAGATTTTGGCAGCCTGACTGGCTTTCTTTGAATGATGTAAGTAGATATTTCACATTGTGCCATCATTCTGTTTGCAGTGATGCCATACCCATTAACCAGCCATTCTGTTGTTTTTTTGGTGCACAGCAAAGCGGCTGAAATATGAAAACAGTACTACCGAAAAGAACTTCACATCAGTCTGTGTACTAGAGTCCCTTAACGCACCTCCACATGGGCTCGATTATTTGTTTTTTAAGCGCGTTTACATTTTGAGTGGATTCCCCAAACTGTCGAAACTCGTTTCCATTTTTCTGATCAACCCCTCTTCTGTCCCAACTCTCTGCAGGTTGCAAGCTGAATTCTGCATAAAATATCAAGGCCTCAAGGTAGGGAACTTCTCTGATCGGAAGAATGTCTGCCCTTTGTATAGCTAGCTTAAATTTAAATGCTCTAAAGCTGGGTACACACATCACAGATCTTGAAATATGACATACAGTATGTGTAAGATCCTGTCTTTCATTTTTTCAAAGATCATGGTGCACACAGTCTCGAGCGTTCTCCCTATACACAGCATAGGGAGAAAGTTGGGACTGCAGGTTTTCCCACAACTGCATGGAGACAACCGTGACTAAGGGAAATTTAGGTCTTTTCCACATGTTCATCGGCCTCCGCTATTGTTCAAAAAAATGCACTACACTCAGTAACGTATAAAGTGCCAATACCATTGGATCTGACAGAATCGCCACTTTACGTTACTGTGTGTACCCAGCTTTAGAAAGAAGGATGCCATGTACACTGCAAATTGTGGCAGTGAGAGGCAGCCAATCAGCAAGGGGCTTTAAGTAGATTTCCATAATCTGACATAGTGGTTGGGAAGGGTAGCCCTGCACTACAGAAAAATCTTGTTAAGCAATTGTGACAAGGGCAGCCAGGGATGGATACGGAGGGTGGGAGGAAGGGTGGGGTGGGTGGATGGCTCCCCTGCGCATTGTCACACTGACCTACCGGAAGTCTAGAAGGCATAAACTCTTGAACAGGAAGTTAGCTCCTACTCTTCAGTTTCATGGACTTTTTACAAGCACTGCAGGAGAACTATAAGGAGGCAGATATATAGTAAGGATTTTTTTAAACTTCACAGTGGGGTTCGTAGTATAGTTTAAAATTTTAGTGGACATGCACTTTAATCAGTTGGAGTTACAGTAATTAGCAGTCAAGGCCTATTTATCAATGGTGAAGAGACACATTTCCTGATAAACTGCAATTTTAAAAAAAGAGATATGTGATGCATGTGATACATAGGCCATGGTGCCTGCTGCATGTGGGAAGCTTTTGGCACAGAGCCAAAGCAACATTAAGATTACAATCAAACTGATTATTAGAAAACTGGCTTGAATGGACAAAGTCTGAAACTAAAGTGAAGTTTATGGCACTAGATTACATGGGCAGTAACCTCCATGAAGTGTGCTTACCAGCAGCCTTTAAAGGGAAAGTCCAGCCCAAAAACTATAATGTTATATGTTATGGCCATGATTCTAGCTTTAAAATAAGCAAACCCCATTAAAATCCGTTAAGCCAATTTGAAGATACATAGACAGATTGGCACCAGACGCGGCTGACGTTTATGAGAGGAGCGCCGCTAATAACAAAGGGCTATAAATTTAGTTGGTTATTTTATTACTAAATAATATGGCATGTAGGTCTGGGCAGGGGGCATACTGTGATATCCTAAAAGGATTTCATGTTAGGTTGGACGGGGACGAGGATGGATCTGGATGGTTGGAAAGGGGGTGCAAAGGGAGGATGAAGGCAAGGAAAAGACACGGCTTGAAGTGACATCAGAGAGCATGGATTACAGTGCTTCCTGGTCTGCAAAAAAGTCATGCTGGAAAATGTATGTATCTTCAAATTGCTGAACGGATTTTAATTTGGGTTGGGCTTGTTTAAAGCTAGAATCATGGCCAATAATATATACAATTATAGTTTTGGGGGTGGACTTTCTCTTTAAGGCTAAACTAAAGGTGCTCATACACAAACAGCCTCAGCTCCAAGTCACAATTCCCCAGCGGCACCACGTGGGGGGGGGGCGAGGTGGGTGGGCAAGGGGCTGCTGGGAAGGGGGCATATTCCCACGAGTGCCACCTTATAGAGGATCTAGTGCCAGATCTTCATCTGTCTTCTCTCTCTTCTTTGTTACTCTCAGATGACTTGTAGTTCCAAGCAGGTTGACACCTCTTTATACAGTATAGGATTGCTGAAAGACCAAATCCAATTTCTTTGCTTAAGATTTCAATCCTTGCAATCATATAGTCATATAGGACCAATCATATTTTCATAATATGATTTGTGAATATGTGACCATGGGTCCTGGTTTCCAGCTGTAGGACCCCCAATAAACCCAAATGGCACGTATAAGGATGCTGTGTCTACCTCTCGTTGTTCATAAAACATTTAGGAGCCGGGATCAAAGTAAGGAACTTACCCCATCTCTCGCACCTCCGGTCCTGCGGGGAACCGGGGTACGGGGGTCCCTGCCTGTGGAGGTGGGTGAGGCCCTACCTGCTAGTAGTACACACCCCTCTGTGTGGGTGGCATGTCTGATTTTTAAGAAAATTATTACATGCCTGGTCCCATTGACATTATAGAAGGGGTGGATTATAAAAGCAATTATTGCATTTGTGGTAAACGATTTTAGCAACATTGCTACTTTATCTGTGCCAGTTCATTCATGTGCTCAATATATCTTGCACTACACTACTGCCACCTGATGGCGTTATTCATAATTTTGGGTATAACTTTCATGATAAATGTATGGAATTGTCTTTTCACTTCAAATCTTTGAACACTTATGTATAGGAAGACTGTATACTTGACACAAAAGCACAACAAACTTTCATTTGGCTGTTGGTTTTTAATGAACAGGAGGGCAGGTACCTAATTCCCTAAATTACAGACTTTATTACAGCAGGTCCACGGTCACTTCAATTATAGTCTGTCCTGTTACAGACCAGTACAGGCGGCAAGTGACTAAAGTTAGGAAGTGTGGCGAGACACATGCACCCAGTCTGTTTGAAGCACACCAACTGTCCTGGATTTAATAGTGTCAATTATTCAAAGTTTAAACTACATCCCTCCATCCACCGCATATTTTTAACCAGCTCCAGAACAGTGTTACTAAAAGGCATGTACCCCCCAAAACTACAGTTTCCCTTGTGCTGGACCACTGTGGTGTGTAAAAAAATCCTTACCTCTAATACTCCCAAAAGTGAAGAATAGGAGCTGACAGTGAGTCATCCAGTGCCTGGTTTCTTCCTTGTCCTCGTTGAGGACGCTGGCATGCGCAGGGGAGCCCCCTCTCTGTCTGTATAGCCGCCAGCCATGTCTGTAATTGGCTGCTTTAAGCTCTGGCTCCTGTTTACAACTTCGGCAAGCAGAAGGCAGACAGCCGTAGAACAAAGTACATTTTTGCTGCTTGTTTTAGAGAAAGGAACGTGGGGGTGGCCGGGGTATACTGCAATATAAAAATATTTTTTGCTGGTGGACATATGCGTTAAGCCAGTTGTTATTCCGCCCTCCATTTCATTAGTCAGCATTGTATAGCTCTTCAGTTATTAGACAGTTTTATTCGGAGCCTCAGTTCATTAGCATTGTTAGTCAGTCCCTCCAGTTCCATTAGACGTGTTAGTCACCCCAGTTCATTAGCCTGTGTACTTCATTCATTAGCCAGAGCCTCCAGACTGTTTCTGCTTAATCACATCATACACTGAAATGTCATGGACAACAATGCAAAATGGGAATATCGGTCTTAAAATAGGTTAACCTGAACAAAGTGGGAGTGGCTTTAGAAACATTTCCACCCGCGCTGACGTGAGCGCCACAACTTCCGGTCAATTTGCCCTTTATTGGTATTTCTTAATTGCAAGTATGATTAATGCTGGAGTGACCTGACAAAGGCAGAGATTAAAACTCCTTGCCAGCAAAGTAACATCTCCATAAAGCAAAGTATCAAACTTCTATTCTGCAACTCCACCTATGCATGAGACCAGAGCAAGTGTCTGCATGGGTGACATGTGTATTTCATTGTCTTTGTAAATCACAAAAAAAAAAATCATCTTTCTGGCTATGATCTATGGGATGTGGATGATTCTAGTGATGATAATAAACTCCTCTCTACCACTTGATGGGGTTTCACCACATAGCAGTGTGGGTGGGACCCAGATGATTAACATTTAAAACTCCCAACATTGTACAAACAGCAGATTGCAACAGGGAATGCTGGGGGGGTTGTACGTTTCAAAACATAGGCATAAAATCTACACCATATTAGGTGTAGAGGTATTTCACTGCAGTTCCACCATAATCCTGTTTTATGGTACCTTCCTTATTGTAACTTTTAACTCAAGTTTATACAGTGGGTTAGAGATTGAAATGTATATTCTGGTCTGCAGACATATTTAAAGCATGGCTAGATAACGAGTAGATCCCCAGATTTTTGAAAACTATAACTCCCATTGTTCCTTGGGTTATAGAGTTAAAGGGACACTAAAAATAATACAGTGGTTATAGTTTCCAGTTATGTCAATTAATATAACCTATTTTTTGGTATAGATGCCCTTTATGCTGGGAGTTGTCGTTTAAACCATCTGGATATCTACTGGTTACCTAACCTTATCACAGATCAACACAAAAAATAGTTTCAGTTAAATATATAAAATGAGCTGATACCAGAGATACCATGGGGCCTCTGCCATTGGTAGGTAGAAGCTGGAGACAGTAGAGGCCCAGGGGTAGGTAGATGTTTCCGCCAAATATGTATCTTTCACAATGACATTTTTAGAGGGTCGAAGAAAGCTTCCAATGCATCCAGGATGGCTTGGTGTCACTTCTTTTGCTCCTTCTGTAAGGTTTAGATTATGCTTGTATTGTCATTCACGCCATCACCCTCCTCAATGTGGCTGGCCTGCACTGCTGCTGGCTTATCATTTAACCCTGTGGCTAGGCAGTAGTTCATCAACTCAGCCCTAAAAGTGTCCCCAGTTATCACAGACAACACAAGTGACTACCACAGAAGCTATGTTAACAGTGGTTACAACAAACAGAACAGGAAAGTAAGTCAACAGGAAGTTAAGCCCAAAAGATGCAATCATTAGAGTTGCACTTACAATAAACAGTTTAGAAGTTGTGGACGTAGTAGGGACCATGGTAGGTAGAAGGTAGTGGACAGTAGGGCCCATGATAGTAGTTGGGTGAAGTAGGCATATATTTTATAGATATAAGTTTCTTTACTTGGTGTGTAAAGGACAATATACTTACCTTTTCCGTCCATTCCTGCAAAGTACCTAGGGCGAGGACCTAAAACGCTAAGTCCTCTAACCCTCCGGTACTTTACAAAATTCCTGCACTAATCTTGTAATCTCCCTCGTCCTCCTCCTCGGTTGGATCCCCCACTGGCAATGTCAGTGACAAGTCCGGTGAGGCAGCCAATGGGAAGACAACGCCGCCTCCTTGCAGGAGCGCGTTTCCCATTGGCTGCTTACGACCTGTCACTACAAGTGCTAATGGGAGGATACGGCTCGGAGCCACAAGGGAGATAAGTCATGTAAGTAGTGCCAGGACTTTTGTAAGTACCCAGAGGTGAGGATCTTAGCGTTTTTAGGTCCTCACCCTGGGTACTGATAACGGCCAGAAACGAACCTTTAGTGAAAATGTTTGTATGTTGTACCAAACTAAGATTTAAAGGGCAACGTCCAACCTTAAACAAAGTAACCTTAGAAATGTAATCACCCCCCACCACCACACCTCATTACGCATTATGTTTCAAAAGATTCCCCTGAAGGACATAACCTGACCTGGTCCCTCGCTGCCTGGGCAACCACCCCCGCTCCGTTTCAAGCGCACCTATACAACTATCCACCCCCTGCTCTTATTTCACTGGCATGGAGTGGCTGTCGGCACAAGCATAGGGGATCGGCGAAAGGATCGGGTAGGTAAGGTACACTTTAGAGCTATGCTTTGAAAGGTATAGATAATGCAAAAATGGTGTTTGTGCCCTTTAAAAAAAGGTTAAAACACCAGTTGTTGACAGAACGTGAATTAATTAACTGTGTACTTTAATATCCTTATAATTTACGTAGAGGAAACATTATCCCTTTATGATCATGAGTGGTACCCAGAGTTCAATTCCTGTATATTCCCCGGTTCCTTCTACCTTTATATAGGCAGTGACACAGAAACTTCCTCAGTGACTTATAATTATCTTATAAGATGGCTCTATATATATCCTTACAGTAGGGGTTAATTTTCCTATGAGTTGGTTAAATTTAAATAAAAGCCCATAAGGAAAGCATAGAGCAGTTTGTATGTCTTATTATTTCTTATACGTAAATATTACACCGAGCTTTACAATCAATATTCAAATCAGGCCCTGCCCCAAAGAACTGTACAATTAATCAGTTTATCTGTATAACCTATCCAGTTTGTTTTATGGTGTGGGGAACTGGAGAGCCGGAGGAAACTCAATAACAAAGAAGAACATACAGTCATATGTTATTATTATGGCATTTATATAATTACAATTCATTGAGGCATTCACATTCGGCCCTGGCCCCGAGAAGCTACCAATACTAATTAATTTATTTACACACTGTGTGTTTGGTTCTATCCCATTGTTTCTGACATACACATGTACCACTTAATCCCCTTCTCTATGATGGTTAACACATTGCAGCACTAGATTTTCCAGTCTCAATTGGAATCTGTCATTGCAGTAGTCTAAGTGATATAACAATAATTTAGTTACGGTAAGGAACTTGTCTAATAATTATTTATCATATAATATTCTTTAGAAATGTGTATTTGGGGTTATACTACTCATTCGTCCCAGTTAATACATTATTTACATATAACATAATTAAGAACAGGATTTGTATTTGGGGTGATAACTAACCAGTCTGTCCCCGCTTTTATGTGTATACCTTATATACACCATAGGCCTGTGGTCTGATTGCTCATACTGTACATGAACTATATGTCAGGCTCTTTATGAAGCTCTGCACAATTTTGCCTGAGAAACCGAAATGATTAAAGCACAAGTTACTCGTAGGGGTCTGAGTCCTATCGACCTGATCATTACTTACTATAAGGAAGAATGTTCTCTCGCTTTTTAACTGCTTCTATGAGTCAGTTCCGATGTTCAAAATTTGTTAGGTAGGAAAGAAAGACTGGAATTCAGCACTCACAAAATCCTGCGGAACAAAATACATATAACACAGAGAAACTGATGCAAAGAATATCTAAAATACAATTGATATGAAGGAGGTACAATAAGGGCATGGATATTGCAGATAGTCAGTGTCTAGAACTCCTACCCATATCCATCTTCTTCTTGAGCTGATCGTATAAAGTAGGGGAGACGAGTTCATTCGCGTCACAGTCAGCACAGTATAGAATCTCAAACTTCCTATCAATGTCACAGGCGGAATTAAAGTCCCCAAAAACCAGAACACGTGATCAAACTGGTCTGTGATGTCATGCGACTACCAGAAATCATAAAATGAATTAAAAATATATCACATGCAGGTAAAATAAATATAGTTTGTGGAACGATCCTTCATGGTTGAATGGAATCTGTCAGAAAAGTTGATTGAGGCAAATTTAAAACTCTGGCCCAGGTACTTACTGACAATCTAGGGTTGACTAGGAAACTTCGGGCCTTTGATGTGTTTCCTATAATTCTTTATCCTCTTTTCTTTGGGTTTGTCTCGATCCACAACAAAACACACAACTCGCGGTCCACTCTATAACTATAAAGTGATATCGACACTAACGTCTCTTAATAACATAGTAATTGAGTTGAAGTAAAGACATATGCCCTCATAGTAATTGAGGTTGAATAAAGACAATACGTCATCAAGTCAAACATCTGTTGGACCTAGTTTTACTATATAAATAATGAGAAACTTACCATCAAGGTGGAAGTTATTGAATCGGAACGAGGACCAAAAAATGTGAATGTCTACCCACGAACCCCAAATCTTTTTCCAGCGAGATTCAACTTAATGGCGAGTTATTATGTGTATGTGGCACCAGGATTGTTAAACCCAAAATGTATCCCCTAACAATTTATCAAATTGAATCTCATCTGCATTCTGTGACCCATTTTGTAATATCTAGGGCCCTCCACTTTGAACCTTTAGCCCACATAGATGTAGCTCCATTTACCACCACTCTTTGTTTGTGATCCAATAACCAATTCTTTATCCATGTACAAATGTTTCTTCAAGGAACAACAGTCCTCATTATTAATTAGTCGCCTAGTGGACACAGTATCAAAGCTTTAGGCAAACAATCCAAGTATGACCACATCCACTGCTATGTCTGTAATCTAAACTCTTACTCCTTCTTCATAAAAAACAGTAAATTTATCTGGCACAATCTGATTTCATCATTAATCTATGTGAATACTACTAATAAGATCAGTTCTGAGAAAGATTCAAGGATATGATCCCGTACAAAGTCTTCCAGTCACCTTCCTACCACTGATGTTGGCTTATAATTTTTTTAGTTCCAGGTTGGGAATGACTACCTTTTTTAATATTGGTATACAATTGGCCTTTTCTTCAACTCCAGCGGACATCACCACAAATACCAAAAATATAATACTAAACAATAAATTTGTCCCTATCTTATTTCACAAGATAAAACACCCACTTAAGGCAGGCCCAATTACCTTATGACGCTCTGGGAACATTGTAGAAAACCGCTCTGGCTGATATTTTGTGACACATTTGCTGATTTATGTTGATCGAACCGTGGTTCAACTGAGAAACAGTTACGGACCATTCGGCAAGGTAAAATCACTTCCCATGGGTGTGTTACTCCAATTCGTATTCTGTAAATATGTCAAGTATGAAAACAGCTTGGGTAGCTACTACCACTGATTCAATGTCATAACAAGTAACATTGTAGTAACTTGTAACAAACTAAATAATGCACGTAGAAAATTGGCTCCTTATTTTTTTAGATAAAAATCCGCTTGTTTCATTAAGTGTTTCAACTAACTTATGTGTCCATCCCTAGATTGCATTGGCCATGTGAGATACCTATCATAGGCCAGCATATTTAGTAGAAGACTGGAATCGTTGAACGCGCATTTTCAAAAACTTGGGCTACTCAAGGAGGAAACCGTGAATGATCTCGTGTTCCACCCCATGAGGGGGCCTAGGGGCAATCACTTTTAGTTGCCAATTGTCCAGGCTCTGCTAGCTGACTCAAACCTCCCACTTGCGTTGCAGTTTTAAATATCTATGTATTTTCAACCTGATA
This sequence comes from Hymenochirus boettgeri, assembly GCA_019447015.1. Taxonomy (NCBI): domain Eukaryota; kingdom Metazoa; phylum Chordata; class Amphibia; order Anura; family Pipidae; genus Hymenochirus; species Hymenochirus boettgeri. Next base: position 44,317 of record JAACNH010002178.1, read on the forward strand.
ACTTCTGGCTCATGGTGTAAGCATATCTTGTCACCATGTTACTGTTCTACTCTGGTCCCACATTTATACACCAAGTGACTGCAACTGCCAAACTACTCGGCGAATCGAGGCATTGATTTTTTAGCATTTGTCAGGCGAACTCCTCTTTTAATCCGGGAATTCTCCTTATGGTTGTACTGTACTTAGACGTAACCCCTGAAGGACTGGATTACGGTAGTATGCCACCATAATTCTTGCTCCTAGACCATGAGACCTTCACATCACATCTCAACTAGCTGGGGGCCTTAACAATAATGTAATTCTCGGCCCAGAACACCCCTCATGCCCTCAAACATACGCCACACCCCAGTAACATCACCAGTCTACATCGAATGCCCAAGCCTGCCCACGTGAGCTTTTACAGGAATTACCGGGTCGACCACTCAAACTGGCCTATCATGGAGAAAAGGAACTGAAAAAATTTCAGTAAAAAATAAAAAGTAGTATGTGGAGGAATCAACCCATAGGAATCAAATCTGCAGTCATCTATACTGTGTCTTGCTAAAAAGAAAGCTTTGCTACCTCTACCCCCACCTCTATCCCACAAGGGATTACAGAGTGAGATAAACGAATCTTTATCTTTTACTATGAACATTATGGGGGGGGGGAAGGTAAGCCATGGGGAATTGAACGGTTATCCCAATGGTCTCTTTGTTTCACCAATCAGTACTTGACCCAACCACT